>BGNK01001147.1:30776-70230 GCA_003297005.1 Symbiodinium sp. clade A Y106 | reverse complement strand
CTGTGTCTGTCTGTCTGTGTCTGTCTGTCTGTGTCTGTCTGTCTGTGTCTGTCTGTCTGTGTCTGTCTGTCTGTGTCTGTCTGTCTGTGTCTGTCTGTCTGTGTCTGTCTGTCTGTGTGCGTCTGTCTGTGTGCGTCTGTCTGTGTGCGTCTGTCTGTGTGCGTCTGTCTGTGTGCGTGGGTCTGTGTGGTGTCCATCCGTCCATCCGTCCATCCGTCCATCCGTCCATCCGTCCATCCATCCATCCATCCGTTCATTCCATTCATGTTCATCTCATTTCGTTTCATTTATTCATTCATTTCATTCACTTCATTCATGCTTTCATTCAGTCAGTCAGTCATTCCATTCATTCCTTTCATCCATTCATCCATTCTTTCATTTCATTTCCTTCATTTCATTTATTTCATTCATTTCGTTCATTCCATCCATTTGATTGATTCCATTCATTCCATTCGTTCCATTCATTCCAGTCATTCCATTCGATTCAATTCATTTCATTTCATTCTTTCTTTCATTCATTCATCTCATGCATTCAGTTCATGCATTCGTGTATCCGTTCATTGCCCCGTTCATTCATTCGTTCACTCAGTCACTCAGTCATTGATGCATTCATTCTGTCTCTCACTCATTCAGTCAGTCCGTCAGCCGGCCGTCCGGCCAGCCAATTAGTCAGTCAGTCGGAAGTTAATGTCCTCCCATCCTTCCTTCACTCTTGCCTGTGCTTGATTACTGAAGGCTGGACGCCAGTGATTGTACTCGTCTGCTGCGTCTTCTCCTAGTGCGCCTGTTCAGAAACAGATAGACAAAGAGATGGACATATATGTGCGGTATGCAGGATACATGTATGCACGTGTGCTGAGAATGGGCTTCCTCCAGAAGCTGCACGGCAGCTGGCCAACAACTTCCCCGATCACAGGCACTGATGGCCGCATTGAACGTGAAGCTGTTCGGTGTAACCTTTCGGAAAGAGACATGGGTAAACGGCTGCTGCATGAATAGCACAGGCTTGATCTCAGGACGTCACCGTTTGTGCCACACTCTGCGCAAAGAGCGCCAGTGCATGGGACCACCGGGAAGCTTTGCCGCAAGCACTGACAGAGCTGCAATAGGTGATGCTGTCCGCATGCCTGGCTCCTGCGGCCGAAGTTTGTATCGCACGACACCACGGCGAGCAAGGACAGGGCGAGACAGACCGGGAGAGAGACAGTCAGTGCACGAAAGGAAAGCATGAATGAATGAGCCCAAGCCAGGTTTGTATGTGCGAGACACACATTTATCACATTTACAAATGAAACGCAGTGCAAGGTGCGTGTCTTTTTTCTGAGGTCGCCTTTCTGAAAGACACTGCGCAGCTTCGGCTTCCAGGAAGTTTCGGAAAAATGCTCTGCATGGGATGTGCGATGACTGCTGTCCGCAAGCAATGTTATTCCACAGGCTGTTCTGAAAGGAAGCACTTCCCTTCGGCATTTGCACTTTTGCCACTTGCAGGCCACTTTGCACGACGCAAAAGACCGTAGGTACACGAGAAGCACAAGTCTGGACGGGCGAGTCGGGATGTGTGTCAGGAAGTCCTGACGGTAGACACAATACTGCTAGCAGGTTTTTGGGTGTATGAGTTACTGTCTTGGCATGTCCGGATCTGCAGACGATGCTCGCCACCCGTGTGGCAAATTACCTTTCAGGTACATGTTCGTCTCCCACAGCCGTCCTCGTTGTAAAATCTGATCAAAGAGTTGCAAAGCCTGGCACCAGAGACTGCCACGGTCGCAGGCGCTCAGAGCAGTCGAGCAGGTGATGGCATTGGGAGGAACTTGCCTCGGCTCTGAGACTGCCAAAAAAAGGACACGCCACCTCATTTTAGAGAGCCTGCTCCGCCACTGGCCCGCCACACGAAAGCGAACGAAGCCCCGAAGCCGGTGCTTAGAGCATCCCTCGCCGAGCCGGGCATGCCTCAAAACCAAGCCTTTTCCAAGAAGTAGCACACAAAGTGATCAATTGCCAAACGAAGCCCCTGACACCGTTACTCGTCTTCTGCTGTTACAAATCCAAGAAGCAACTCTTTCATATCCTCGAAAAGTAACAGCGCACGCTGCCACCTCGCAGACAGGAAGTGGAAGTTCAGACTTGGACATCTCCTCTTCAACTTCCAGGGTCTGTAGCGGACCCTGGATTTCTACAGAGTGGCTTATTTGAGGACTTGACAGGACACCGCCCTGCTTTAAACAAACCCATATGCCGAAATGGCCCAACAACGATCGAGATGCTGTAAGCTTCCCGACATTGCATTCATTGCACTGCTGAAAAGGACTGTGTCCTGAGCCAGGCTGTCACAAAGTGGCGTTGCAAGGAGCCCGTCCGCCCTTCGACCCGTACAGCATCCAATCAACGACACATCGGGCCATCGCTGCCAAGTAGCGGCACGCAGCACCGGCAGCATGCTCTCGAGAAGCGCCAGCGCGTCTTGCCAAATCAGGTGGCAGGGCTTGAACAAACCGAAAACTACAAATACTGCATCACTGGCCTAACTCCAGCTTTGAGGTGTCCCAAACCCCTACAGAATCGACGCTGGCAAGGTTTGGGCTCGGAACCCTCACGAACTTGGAACTGCTCTGCCGGGGCACCGGGCCAGCGGCGCGCTTGTCCAATGCCTCGGAGAGCTGCGCTGGTGCCCACGGCGTCCGGGCGCAATGACCTGCATGGAAGCGTGTCTCGAACATTCACTCAGCATTTGGCAGCATCATGGCCGAGGGGCCACCGCTGCATGGCCATCAGCAAGGCCAAGCTGCGTTCCCAGTGAGCAGCGCTTGAACATGCGCTGATGGCACTGTTGAATGAGATCGCCTGGTAGACCATTGGGTACCATGCATCTGGAGCCGTGTGAGTGTTTACACGTGCGTGTCTGCCATCTGGCACACCTCAACTTCAGTCAGGGAACATCCGGCTGCACGCCAGCTTCGCTGTTACAGATCTCCTGAAGCAGCCACAAAGCTCTTTGCCACTGGGCCGATCTCTGCATTGCTGCAATGGTGGCATTGTGGAGGCATGCCTTAGCCACGGCGGTGTTCGTGAAGTAGAGATGCAACTTTCGATCCAAAACGTCAAGCAGCCTCGCACGACAAGTCACATCTGGATCCAGCTGAGCCGTTGCCGAAGACAGCGCAACAAGTGCTTGTTGCCAGAGTCTCGCCTTCTCACAGGCATTTATCACCTGCAGAAATATATCACGGCTCATGTTTCGGAAGCTGTCTGAACACCCATAATGCAAGTCCGAGTCGCTGCCGTGTAGCTGATCACATCAGGCATGGCTGTGTGTTGTGCCATCTCCGACAACAGCACGGTTGCCTGCGAGCATGAGCCAAAGCCATGTCCTACTTTGTCCTGGAATTGGAAGACCGGGAACATCAGGAACATGACTTGGCGTCAGTGTCGATCTGAGCGAAGTCTTCAAATGCCCAGCTCCAGACCCTCGAGACCGGACCATGGGCCCATAGGCCCATAGGCCCCAGGCCTCCTACAGCTTCTGAAGCGACAGTAGCCCAGTTAGTATTGAAGGTGAGCCTGGCCTCCTTCCAGCGGTATGCAGCGGCACAGGCACTGATGGTGCAGTTGACTGTCACGGAATCTGCATCCGAATGGTGCCACGATTCGGTAAGCAGTGCCACGGCTTCCTGCCATTGTTTCTTCCTCAAGCATGTGCTGGTTCAATTCCAGACAGCATGCGCCTGTACAGTCCATGCTGAGGCACACACCGGCCATAATCCTGCAGTAGATTGTGGCAGCGACGGCGCATGCCAGCAGCCATGGTAAGCCGAGGTGGAGCAATCCGAGGCCCGCTAAGCTAAGGCAGGGCTGCTGAATGGCAACCGCAATGGGAGCTTGCCATGATCCCCTTGCGCCTTCATTCTGATGTGAGCCGCACTGGCTGCAGAACATAAGACATAGACGTTTCAGATGTCAACACCTTCTGCCGTCCAGCCCGCCATTGCTCAAGCTCCCACATCTCGCAGGCAAGTCGCATGCCGTCGGGCCCGTATGTGTTCACGATGAACAAGACGAAACCTTGAAAGCGCCAAGCTGCCTATACTGATGCGACTATCAGTTCCATTAAGGTCCTGGGCCCAGGGCTTATAATGAACCTCAGAAAATTGGAACATAGATTTTGATTTAGGACTGTGCTTTACCTTAAGGCCTTAAGGGCCCGAGGATACTGATGTTCCAACTTTATGGCTTCTACTTGAAGTGCAGCTGAAGCTACCTGTGTTCAACGTCTGCGCCAGAAAGATCTTCGTCATCATGGACTTGTTGAGCGCCGTCAGTGACAAAGGCCGCTCAAAATATGCCATGGCGATCAACACCTCGACTCCAAGGGCAACAGCACCACAGCTGAATAGGCTGGAGCGCCAAACCAGAAAGACCAAAGGACATGGCTACACGTGGTTTGGATCCTTGAACCATACGCCTTCACTGTCAGCTTCCCCCCTGCACTGGAACATACAGACTTGCAACCATTCGAACCTGCCCGGCCATGTCACAGACGCCTTTCAATTGACAACAAGACCTTTTTCATAAACTGGGCCACATATTGAAGAACCAAGTTGATCAGTACGACAACGCAGGAGGCGGCTGTCATGATGCCTCGAGACGGGTTTCTGGGGCTTTTGGGTGAGTCTTCGTTAGGTGGGCCGGTGGGGGGGTTCGAGGAGCGGAACAGGAGCTTTGAGCTTGAGGGACTTTTGAGTCGGAGAACGGTCCGATGAGAAGCCCCGTCACTGGGAAGCGCGGAACGGAGAATGCTGATCTACCTTGATCTAACCGCTGTGAATCTCAAGCTTGACGTGTCACAACAAGACACAAACAAACCACTTTAAGTCGGGCTCAGGGATGCTTCGGAAAGAACCATAGGCCGCGGTCAGAAGCGTGGTTTCTGCCTAAAATGTGTGGGAGGGGTCCACGATCAAATGCCAGGGCTCCGATCCCCCGGGCCGTCTTCAGGAACCACGGCGTACAGGTGCTGACCAGGGAGGTATCTTCCACCAACTTCGCCTCGGAGGGCCGGAGATGGACGTTCGAAAGCTTAAGGCTGAAAACAATTCTTTAAAAAATGAAATAGAATTTGTTCAGAAAATCTGTTTTTGCATCCGGGCTTGGGAAGTCGGCCGGGGAAGGTGAAAGGCAACAGCAGGATCGCGCCAAGCTGCAGTACTACTGGCTGCAGTTCATGATCTTACGATGCCAATGCTGACGGACGATTTCAATTGCAAGTACATCTCAAAATCTTAAAAAAAGAGAGAGAGAGAGAGAGCTGCAGGCATCATTGAAGGCCCTTGGGCTTTGGGTTGTAACTGTGACTGTGGGATGTCGGTGCTCACTTGAGGACATGCCAGGCGAGGTTCTTGGTGCTTGGTCGGTTAGAGGTGAAACCGTAACAGGGATTGATCCTCAGAAATCGCTTTTCTAGAGTATGAAACAAGCTCGAACCATGTTCGGGTTTGACGAGTCAGGGTCTAAGTGTGAGCATGCACAGAATTGAAATCAACGTCATGTATTACCGCAAAGTCTGAGTCAGTTTGGGCCGTGTCGGCATATGATCTGTGAGGGCTTTATGTAAGGCTATTGGGGTTGACGGCTTCGCATTTACTCTCGTCGCAGAATGCAGGCAGGGCCAGGGCTCATGGGCTTTCGGGCCTTTCGGCAACAGGAAAGGCCCAGATTGCCTCTGCCAAAGGTTCCGAGGCACGTAGCCTTGAGATTCGCACCAGCAGTTCAGAATGTTGCCGCCCTCTGTAGCCGCAAAGTCCTTGGTCCAGTTGGCTGCAGTGCTCACCTTAGCATCCAGCCGCACAGAGAGCAGAGTGACTGCAAAGGCTGTTAGTCTTAGTCCCCCAAGTTCTTCTGCGCAGGATGCCACCCCCAACGTGACCAGGCTGCCCTGTGATGTCTCTCGATGCACTACAATGCAGCCGACGGAGGCTTCTCAGCTAAGGCAGCCAGGAAACAATGCAAATGTAGTCATCTTCTGGGGCACCGGAGTAGTTCGTTTCAGGATCACAAAGCTCGTTGCCGATGTAGCCTGGTGTGGACGGCATGGAAGCACTTGCGAAATCATGAGACCATCACCAAGCAAGCCCCGGTATACCCCAGCAATCCCCAGCAACTGTCGAAATTCAGACGTCGACCTGCAAATGCTGCAAGAGTGCTCAACTGTACGCCGGCTTCTCTTTTGCCGTAGACAGTTGTCACATATATCAACGCCTGCCAACGGGAAGCAAAGGGATCGGCTTTCCATGAACAAGCAAATGCAAAGCCAGCTCAGAGCGTGAAGGAACTGAGTGTTTGACCAGCGAAATCGCCAAGATGATGATGAAAGTGACAAACCTCAAGGTGAACACTAGCCGAAGTCTGAAGTCTTCTGCTTCGCGGCACTATCCTGGAAAGCCTATGCACCAAGATCGACGGCAACTGTGCTGCCGGATGCTCCACGTAAAGGAAGATCTCATCTGCAGTTGCTTCTGCTTTCTGCCAAGGAACATACACAACTGCCTGCCGGAATCAAAGGCAAAGAGAAAGGCCAGAAGCACTCTTCAGACGCAACGTCTGCATCATGATGCATCCGCCTCAGGAGTCGACTCCACCAGGGCGTATCCTGGTTCTCCCAAAGGAGATCTGAAGGCTGGGGTGCTTCCCGCACTCGCAACGCCGCTCCTGTCAGTTTCGGCCGGCATAAGGGTGCACAGGACGCAGACATGCAAGTAGGAAGATGCCGGGGATCCAGTTTGCGCTTGTTAACCAAGCCCCGCACCGAAAAATCGTTTCGAACTTGACTGGCAGCAGCGAAACAGTGCGAAGTTGGCTAGACCTCGGCAGCAGGCATGGAGAAGCCCAGGTCACCCCAGCCGACGCAAGCAACCAAAGCTAGACTGCTGTGTCGCAAGCCTACGGCACGACACACGCCTGCACGACATTGGTAGAGTAGCGAAGCATGGAGATATGCACTACCTCCTCGACTCTACTCTTGGCACCACGGAACGGTAGTCGTACATCAGGCCGTGTTTGTCTGCTGTCCGATTGAGGATCACGTAGGCACGGAGGACCGGAAGCCTTTCGCTCACTGGATCCAACAAGTCATGTGTGCTTCACGGCCATCCTCTGACCGACCCTACGGACAGCCACATGCTTTTAGAATAAAGTTATCGACGAGCTTTCGACTGCACCTCAATCCGGAACACAAGAGTAAGAAGAGTCATGGTCGAGTGGCTCGCTGTCAGGTTCCAACTGAGCCTCCAGTCGCTTGTCCAGCTTCGCCTTGGAAGCGGGCATGCTCAACATGTCGCAACTTCATCACAACACGTCCTTGTGCTGTACAAAAAGAGCGTAGGCCCGTCTCGTTCAGTGTTCAAGACGATCTACTCATTCAGAAGTCCCGACAGACACCAGAGCAGAAGCACCATGTTATGTTCCTTACATGCTCGTTCCAGATTCCTGACGACTGGCGCGATGCACTTGCAATGCCGTCAAATGCTGTTGCTGTGGCAGCTACTGTTGCATAGCTTACTCTGAGCTGATATCGCGCGTTTTTCACGGTTTTCACAAGGACAAAGGGCTGTTGCAAATGCAACGGCCGAGGAGCCAGTCTTCCCTCAGCCTTGAAGATCCGCTTTTCTTTTCCGTAAGCTTTCCTCGGCTCTTTGTGTCTACTGTCTACCTGCTGCGCAGTGGTCCACGCCCGCGTTGTCCTCTTTAGCTGCATTGGCAACTGAGGAGCGCAACGTCGATGCTCTGCAGCATGTGGCCACGAGCCTTCAAACTCTCGAGCCTGCAGGAAGCTCCACGCAAAAGAAACACATAGTCAAATGACGGCAATTAAACAACAAGAGACCTGAGTGTCGGTAGATTCGGCTTCGGCAGAATGCTACTCAATCTTGCCCACTACCCACTCCTCATGACCGTAAAAGTCTAGCACGAATGGTATTTGCAGCCGCCAATGTGGTAGTCGGCTGCTTCTTGCTCAGATTCTTGCCCTTACTGTGCTCTTCAAACTGCTACTGTAACGAACGCTACAGGCCTTGTTATGGCTTTAATCTCGCTACGGGCCGCTCTTACCACTCAGCATTTCAGTCAACTACTCATGCCACATCATCTCATGACGCGAACGACTGCGGCTACTCGGCGGCCCGTCCTCCCACCGTAGTCACGCACCAATGTAATATCTGCCACGTGCGGCTCAGGCCTCGGATCGGAGGCTACCGTGTCCAGGCTGAACCTCTGTCGTACAAGCTCCTCCTAGGAGGCCTCGAAGCATTGTCCTCGGCCTGCAAAAACCTCTGACATCTGCCATCACCCGTTTTTTTGCTGCTATGGCTAGAGTCTAGAGAGCATCTCCCGATCTCACCGTAGCCGAGCATCCCTGGCTTCCCAGCCTGCACAACTCTCATCCGCTCTTCCAGGTGGTTCTTCCTCAGTGGCTGGGTGTGCAGCGGCTGGACAGTTTACGACGTAATTTATGAGGGTATCCCACTCGTTCCACTCGAAGACGAACCGTCTCACTCTCCTGTGCAATTCAAGCTTCAGCAGGCGTTTGTAGTCGGGCTGGTGGTCGATCCTGGCCAACCAAGGTCTCTTGCCACAAAAGACTGAGAAGGCACAAGACCCAACATTTAGCAGCATTCGTAACCTTGCAAGGACACTCACGGCACCTGCGGTACAGACCCTGCCGTGAAATTCCCACTGTCCCTGATTTTTCGCTAACAGCATGCAGGTGTGTTTGTGTGTGTGTATGTGTGGTGCAACGGCTAAGTCCAAGTGTCATCGACATCACTGCTTGATCCACCTAGGGCTGAGGCTTAAACAAGCTCGGCCTGGCGTCCTATCACATCACATGACATGACTGTCACACCCCTCGCTTCAACTCGCTTCCCTCGAGTCCTCGGCGGCAGCTTGTCGATGACGACGGAGAAGTCCTCTTCCGCCGGAAGATCGGATTCAGAGGCTAGCCGCTGCCTAGCCGCCTAGACAGGAGTCCTGGACCGACACATTCTCAAGGTCATCCGTCAATGCTCTCCGAGGGATCTCGATGAAGCCTGCTTCTGAGTCTGCCATGCTGCAAGGAAGCTGGAAAGAAGCAAGAACGAAGCACATCTGTTCTAGTTGGCCTTTCGTAAGCATGTGTCAGCTTAAGGCCTGCGACGCCCGCACGAGCCAGCACTACAGAGTATTGCAGCTCCGGGACGGAATCGCACCAAGTAGACGAAAAGAATGATCCTGATCCGAGCCATCATGCAAGGGCACTTAGTGCAACAGCGTTCTATGAGCAAATCAGCCACTGCGCTGCAGCTACAGCAATGGTTTGGGCTTCTCTGGCAGCGGGGTTTCTGCGTGCCGTCCGCTGCAGCCTGGTCACATGGACGCGAGGTCTAGCCAAGCGAAGATGGGTGTCAAGTCCGACAGCTCTGCTCCATCACAGCCTGCCCGGACTATCCGCATCCTCGGGTGATCGGAGGGCAAGGGCTGAAGGCTGGAACTGACTGAAACCACTGCTGTTTGTCTACGTGGGAAAAGTTCGCCGAGCTGCAACGGGTCCAACACTTTCGAGTCCTTGCAAAGCTGCAGCACGAGCATGAAACTGTCAGAGGGCCAGAGCAATTCCAAGCCCGGTCAACTCAGCCATGGCAGATGCACTCAAACAAACAAGCAAGCAAACAAACAAACAAACACACAAACACGCACACGCACACACACACACCCACGCACGCACGCACGCACGCACGCACGCACACACACACACACACACCAAAGGTCTGCAGCTGCTGCTACCAACCCTGAAAATCAAGTCGTGCCCGCCAAAATACTTCAATTCCCCCTCTGTGCACGCAACCCCAAAGCCGTAAACCTGAGCCCCTTAGGACCTTAGGATTTGCTGGTAGGAGTCTGCGAGCAGGCCCAGGTTGCCGATGGAAGCACGAGCCTGGAGCAAGAGAAGCACACCCTTCTTACACCGTCCGTTGCCTTCTGTCTGGTTCTTAGTAGGGAATGGGGGCATGGATTATGGAGACTATTATTGGGGATTATATAGGGGCTACTTTCGGGATCCATTCCCCCATTCCCTACTAAGCACCAGGGAGCTTTTCAAGCCTCAGATCAACTGGTAATAGCTCCGTCCCGACAGCATCCTAGCTAGATGCCAGCCAAGCTGCCAAGAACTGCCCGTTGTCTGGGGCAAAGGTGCCCAGCAAGCAGAAGGCAGAGGTGGGAAAGGTGAGGGCCGCCTTGGCAGGGCCGGGATCCAAAGTACTTTGAACATCCCTCTGTGGCATCATGTCTGTACCATTCGATAGCTAGCGCTTTTCGCCCAGAAGCCATGGTTGCGAAGAGGATGCCCAAGGTTCGGAGGGTGGTGAAATACATCTCAAGGCCACTTCCACCGATAGCACCTGATGCAGAACATCCCGAAGAAAAAGGGGAACTGTAGAGGATCATCTCTGAACGTCCCTGCTTGTTTGGGCATGTCTGGCTCAGGTGGCTGCTGAAGGTATCGATGTCCGTGCAGAATGGGTTCAGCCACTTTCCACCCTTAGCTGACATTGCAGCTCTGCCTGGCCCTCCCCTGGGCTTCTCAGCACTCCTACTTTCCAGCCGGGCAGCCACGGTTGCACTGCTAGACCTCAGGTATGTGACCATTCCAAACCAAGCAACCCAAAACCCCGATTCAAGCTGCAAGCTGCACCTCAAGCACTGCCATCACCTTTCTATACGACGAGACACACTAAGTGGCGCCTCGCTGAAGCCAGGTCTGGCTCCGTGCGGCGGATATCATCCTGGCAGGGCATCCCGGGGCGACAGGAGCTTCTCTCTCAAGTCTCGAACACTCGAAGCCAGATCATCCGATCCCAAAATGAATCCTTGACGGTGGATCTTGGCTTCATGCTACCTTGGTGGAAGTGCCGCAAACACAACACAGGCTCGAGCGTGACGAGGCTGAGCTTTGTCACAGCGCGGTGGGACGATCTGTTCCTCTGTCTTACATTGTTAAATGCGGTGGAGCAACTGTCGTCCTCGGTACCAATCATCTTCTTGCTTGATTTGTTGCCTTGTATCGGGTGCAGGCAGGCCGCGTGTCTAAATGTTTGCTTTAAGTGAGATCACGTGCAAGCCGGGCTGCACCAAACAAAGGGAACAAGAATGAGCGAGATGAGCCCAAGTGCTGTCGCAGAGGAGATTATCCAGACCTGAGCCAACGCAACTTGCCACCACTAGCAAGGATTCATGGCTAAGGCTGCGGCTCGAGCAAAGTTACCGCCTGTACCACCCAGTGTGATATCACCGCAGTCCGCCTGCACCCAACACGTCGCTATGCGCGACAGAATGCCACACACATGTTAAGCACATTTATTTAAGCATCCAGCCACACATCGATATTCCGCGGTCACAGCAGCAAAGAAGTGCCCTTCACGTGCCCCAGCTCTCGCATGCATCTTGACAACCTTGCGAACCTCTTCGGCCCAGGTCTCTATGGCCAGGGTTCCATTGATTCGACCAGTCTTGTTCAGCCATATGGCCAGAGCTGCCGCCATGGCTGCACACGGCAGCTCGGAGGGCAGCAGTCGCTAGAATCTAGAGAAGCTGGCAAACTTGCTTGGTGCTAGCTGATCTTCCACCGAAGGCCGCGCGGCCGAACAGAGGCCCCTGCTACCGCGAGCTGGGGACGAGCACCCTGCGCAGCTGGCAGTTTCTCGTCTGATGCTGAACAGCTGCGAGATACTCCGAAGTCTGCCGAATTTACATCGCAAGCGTTCTTGGGTTCGATTCGTGCTTGAGTAAGTGTTGCACGAGATGGCGTGCGATCTGCGATGGTCGAAACGTTCTTGAAGCAAGAGTCTGGAAACACGAGTTGTTGCACGCGGGCTTAACTGACAGTGATATGTCCAAGAACTTCCGGGCATGGGATCAATGGTAGACCAGGCCGCAGAGGCTGCGCTCTACTTTTGATCCAACGTCTGGGCCAGAAAGGCTTGAGGCCTTGCTTGGAAACATGAAATTCCACCACATGAGACAAGTCTCACAGCAACGATTCTTTTCTTTCCACAAATCACGAATCGATAGGTCTTTGCTTTGAGCTATGCCAAAGCCAATCCACGGGAAAGGCAGGAAAGACCTGCATGCCCCAATGGAGTGACCCCCTGCATACCCACTTGGGGTGACTGCAGAGGCACGTCCCACTCGCCCGNCCGCAACAAGCCCCGCAGGAGCTACACGGGAGGGAAGGGAAACGAAGTGAGGGTCAAACGAAAGCTTGAGGCTGAGACCTGCAATGAGACATGGCATGCGACATGGAATTTCAAGTTCATCTAGCCTGCCCACCGTGAAACTCAGCAAGCTTGAGTTATCCACTGAACGAGCTAGCAACTGCACCTGCAGGCAGCTGGCACAGCTCTAGGCCTGCGACTTTGGCAGGCGACTACCGCCATCTCAGAGCTCAGCAAAGGGCTGCCAGCTCTTGCAGCCCGTAGTACAGGCCGGTGACGGCCCCAAGTGTCCCAACCATCAAACAAACGAAGTCGAGAATCCACTCCTTAACGATGCGGAAGTTGGACAAAAAGCTTGGAGGGTGCCCATAGCTTTCTCAGCACCGAAACTAACCTCGACAACCTGAAACTCGCACCTTCCCAGCACAGACTGTTCAGTTTGAATTGCGTAAACAAAACATGCACCATCAGCTTCAGCCCCGTGGAGCGCATGAATGTGGCATAGCTCGCATGGTTTCATAGCTCTCCAAGGCTCGTAGCAGGGCACTCTCATGCCCTGCTGCCGCTGGATCGCCACAGAGAAGACCACCGGAAGGATGAAGACGGTGCCCTGCTCTGGAGATGTCTTGCTTGGAGTCGAAAGCCAACTACCAAAGCCAACACACGCAAAGCCGGAAAGCTTCTATGACAAAATATCTACCGAAGGTCTGCATCACCCACAGAACCCAAATCACTGTGCTAGGAAGCTGCACTTGCAATAACAGTTTACGACCTTCGGGAGCTCTAAAACTTAGACTCCACGACACATGATATGGCCTGGCCAGCAATGGCGGCAACCACGTCCAGCAAGGCACCAAAAAAAGGCAGGGTGTAGGCCAGGACGGTGCACAAGCCCAGAAACCTGACTACTGCACTACTGCAGCGAAAAGGGTTGCCGGTTCTCAGAGAGTCTCGCCCGCGGGGATTGAAACAGCCACGTAGCAGCAGACGCGGCAGTCGCATAGTCAGGCCACGCAAACCGGGCTTCAAGGCACCTGATCGGGTGCCCAGCGTCGCCTGCTGCAGCAATGGAGATCCGCGCAGGCTCTGACCAGCTTGCAGCTTTCAAAGTTCCCCGCCAGGCCTCCAGGGTCTCCGCCCCCGAGTGGAAAGGGACAGGAAACGCAAGCAGCACCTGGATCCGAAAGAGTTCGAGGTCCTGGCAATGCCCTTCAAAACAATTCCATGGACGCCCCGGGCAAACCACAAGGCACAAAGGTTTGACCGACAACACCGAAAGCCATCGAAAGCCCTTTCTCTGACTCTGCAACTGAGGTGCATGAAGCGTGATGGCACTGTATGCCAGAAGCAGGCTCCAATTCACAGACTCCACCTGGGCTTGTTGCGCAAGGGCTACAAACAATCGCGAAGCATCAGAATGTGGTAAATGAGACCACCGTGGGGATCGGGAGAGCAGAAAAAGGCTCAACACCAAGGTCTGTGTTGAAGTGTAGTTCAGCCACAGCAAACAACACAAGCAAGCTTCCCACCTGATCAGATGGACAGCCGGAAAGTCCAACAAGCACGTTCGAGTCCACCTACGCGGCCACCCAGTTCCAGTGCAAATACAACTCTGGCACACTCTGGCCTGCCATGCCGGCTCTCTGACAAATCCCTGTGTGCCACGCGGAATTGGCCTTCCGGCTCGCCATAGCCACCCCACCCACGGAGAAGCCAGCTGCTGCCACAGCCACATAAATCACGATGATGAATCTCGGCCACTTAACTAACCACGGCACACACATTGCATCGCCGAACGCCCTACCCTGAGACACCAAACCAGCGGAAATGTAGGCCCAGGGCAAGTACGAACGCCAGGTAAAGCTCAAGAGAGCCTTAGAATGCCAAAACATGAGCACATACCAAAGCTCCCTCCACATCGGTATTAGTGGCGATGCTTATAGCCGCAGCAGCAGCAGCAGCAGCAGCAGTCGTCCAAGCAGTCGTCGTCGTCGTGGTACCAGTAGTAGCAGTAGCAGCAGTAGTGTAGCAATGGGTGTAGTAGCAGGTATAGTGGGAGGTGTGGTATAGGTGCAGTACTAGGTGCAGCAGTTGTTGTTTCTCTTGTGGTTGTAGCTGCTGTGTTGTAGCTGTAGTAGCTGTCGTCTTGGCGGTGGTGTAGATAAGCACACCGGATCACTGTTCACGCGTCCACGGTAGGGCATCACGAAGTTGGCGAAATGCCGGAAAGCGTTCTTTGTGTATTACTTCGGCTGTGAACGCAAATAAATGCAAAGAACATAGCTTGATTGTGCCTATCCCTTGTGTCGTAGCTATTTCGTGTTGCTGCTAATGCTCTTGTTGCTGCCGTCCCTGCAGTTGCCGTTGCCGCTGATGTTCTATTGGTCGTGTTTTGGTGTGAGACCCTGCGCCAAGAGCTGAGGATGGCACCCGTGCCAGGACACCACGCAGGTGGAAATCCGATAAGAGGCTCGGGAGGACATTGATGCCTGTCAGGCGGCTTGATCCATGCGCGAGCATTCTCTGTCAACTCTAACTGTGTTGAGCCCTCCCCTGTCGAGCTAAACTGATGACTTCGGTTGTCAAGGGCGGTGGCTAGCCCTGCCGATCCGCCCCATCGCTTTAGAGTTCTGATATGGCATTTTCAGCTCCCCAACCGTGTCCAGGGGCCACCAGAATGCCGAAATTGTAGATGGCACTAAGCTATCGCATCACATCCCTCCACCCTCCACCTGTACTGACAAATCGACTTATCTTCTTATTTTCCACGAACCAATAGGTCTATGGCCACCCTGATTCATAGTACAACCTTATGACACCCTTGTGATTTACCCACGGCCGCCTCCGAAACCAAACACCACGGTGTTCCAGCAGAGGCAGAGCCCTTGCAGATTCGTATAAACCGGCCAACTGTTTGCTCCACCATCCAAGCACCTTAAGTTTTTGCTGAAACGGCTTTGGTAGTTTCTGAAAAAGCCGGAGGAACCTGATGTCGGGGTCCTTGCATAATGCCTCTTTTCTGAAATTACCATTTCGGCTTTCAGCACGAAGACAGCAGCAATGCTTCAAGAAAGTTAGTGGGTCAAACTACCATTGCTTCCCGGTTCGAAACCATTGGCATCGTGCAGTGTTTACAGTGTCGGGCAGTCCCCCTAACCAAGTCCAAGAGAAATCACCGACTGTCCCCAGATGCTCTGCTTCCAAGCAACGCGCCGATCTTGGAGGAGTCTGTGCCAAACGCAGCTACCACCACTACCACCTTGTGAGGATGTTTCGGTCCCCCGACCTCTTTGCCTGACCCCTCCACATCTTGCTGTGACTTCCCCATAACGAGGTGTGCCAAAATTCTCACGATCACAGCTCCGGTACAAAACGGGCAAAGCAAAAAAGCCAGAGCCGCCGCGCAGATGGCGGAACAAAGGGCTCCAAGTGCAGTGAGAAGGAAGGTCTCTTTGACCGTGGCCATGAAGTAGCCTCAGTCTGGATGATCTGATAGTGTGGCCTGTTGGGACGTCATAGGGGTATGCCACCCCAGCATGGGAATATGGAAGCCATTGGTTTCATCTTCATCGTGCCGCTAGACAGGAAATCTCGATTGAAATCCCAAGAATCCAAGCCAAAAGCTTGTCGTGATGACGAAACTGCCTCGAACAAGAGAGCCCGAACTGATTTCCGAACCCAAACGACTTCATGTGCCTACTGCCGACTATGTAATCAGCAAGGACATAACCGAGGCAAAAATCCTCAAACCTGCGCACAAGGATGCCTACAGACATGTCCTGGAAACTCGCAAAAAGTCGGTACGTAGCACTGGTATGATTGGCTTCGGGGCGATCAATAGAACGCAATGGAAGATAGAACGCAATGGAAGAGAGACACTGCAAGCACTGCTATGCGAGATAAAATTGCTTAGGCATTTCCCTTTTGCAAGGATTTGCAAGTTACCTTTGCTTCGGGAACGCAGTCCTGGCTGCAGTTTAGTTGGAGATGCTGAACGCTCCAGCCAACCAGAAGCGCACACTTAAAAGATGCAGCACACTGTCCACCCACATCTCCAAGCCACATGGGATCAGCTCAAACGTTGCTGCCAGCAGGATCACGCTCCGTTTTGAGAGCCCTTCGATACCCAAGATCCTCGGCAAGCCAATGAGTATGCTGTGAAACTCAACACAGGAAGGAAAACAATTTAAGAAGAAAAACGCTCCAAAATATGTTGGAACTCTCATACCCGGCACCATGCCAAAAATCGATGCCTGCGCCATCACTGTTGCGTTGCCTGCTGCTGAGTCACCGCTCCACTTGGGCGGCATTCACGCCGATCAGGACGAGGAAGATTGTACAAACGCCAATTAGCATGAGGCTCCTGGAAGTTGGCAGGCAGCTGCACTAGGCAAGTTCACAACCGCGGAAGGGCACTCACGGCTCGGTGAATATCGTCAAGAAAATGCAGGCGAGAATCTGAAGAAACATGGAAAGAAGATAGCCGAAGGTTCCTATTGCCTCAGCTGCCCGCCAGAATTGAAACCGAGGGATCAATGTCAACTTGCGAGAAGTTTTGGCCAATTATCAAAGGCCCAGGCACTGACATGCATCATGCCACCCGTGCCTATTGTACATAAGCCCTACTCCTTGGGAGACAACGGTGGCTGACTTTGACCTAGCAGCCAGGTCTCACCTGCCTCAGCCAAGAGTCTTGGTAACCAATGTTTTCATAGCTTGGGAAAGGCTGTTCCTGCACAGCACTTCGAGCAACACGGAAGTGCAGAGCTCACGTCTCTCTTTCGCAACTATCCTGGCTGTGCCTTGATTGGTATCATAGCAGGCAATACATGAAGATGCGCCAGTCAACACTTGGTACTCGTTGCCTGCAGAAGTTCTTCGTCCCCACTGTCGCTGCCCCTGTCCTTACGTGCGAAAGGAAGACTTCCACAAAGTGGCCGGCTTCTTTGCACTTCGGCCGGAGGGAACACCAAAGCTAGAAGGAGCTCAGGCACTTCGGGGCTGCTGGCGCTGCCTTCGCTGCTCGAAGTCTCCTCGTCGCTGTCATGATCGTAGCCCTGCAGGGAGGACGGGCAAACAAAGCTTTTCCCACGAAATTTGCCTGGAGACGGAGCTGAGGTCGCTGCAGATAATGAGCCGCTGCCGGCAACAGCTGCCTGAGCCACTTGGTCCAATCCAAGGCGCGTACAGGGAGCACTTGAAACCGCGTCTTGAGCACCCAAGCCCACCCAATGCGAATATTGGAATTCGCCCGATTAACGCTATTTGGCTATTTGCGGTTGGTTTCTTCTTCCTACTCGTTTCATGCGTGCAGCAGGTTGAGACCCGCGACCCCATTTCAAAGGTGCCCTCTTAGCTGAATCCAGGCCTGGGTCTGGAGCATGATCCAGCCAAAGAGGTAGGATGTATGCGCTGCGCAGCACGCACAGAGCACGATGATGGGAATGCCTCCGCGTTCCGTTATTCTGTCGGCTGGGTTTTCGGAAGTCCTGAATCGCCGGATTATCCCTAAACCCTTTTTGAACGAGTCCAAATCCCTAAACCCTATATAAACCCTAAACTTACCCTAAACCCTAAAACCCTAAGCCAGCACTGCATGAAAAATAGGCAAGTGCAGCAGTGCACCGGCCCGGAGGTCTCGCTTAAGTTTGGCTCGCTGGGTTCTTGCGAAGGAATGTTACTTTAAGTTACCATAATAGGGATCTACAGTAAGTAACAATAGGGTGTCCTTATTGTCGTAACTTTACCATAATAGGGATCTACAGTAAATAGTAGGGTTTCCTTATTATGGTAACCTTTAACTTGAATTCCTTAACAAGAACCCAGCTTGGCTCGGTTTTACTGCTCAGAGGCCGGGTCCCGCCTACCCATCCGGCGTGTGCGACAGCAGGCCCCAAAGCCAAGAGCCCAGCACCGACCTGCCCAAGACCTAGCTTTGGTTAGTAGGGAATGGAGGAATGGGGTACAATTATAACTACTATTACTACCATAACTACTATAACTATTATAACTTATGACTACTATAACAATTATAACTACTATTACTACCATTCCTCCATTCCCTACTAACCCTGGCTTCCCCAATTCCCGACTGCAAGACACACATCTTGCCTGTGTACAGGCATATGCCAGCGCCGCTCTGCGCACATGATGTGGCCGGGGCGTGCGAGAGAGAAAACTCCTTGGCGCGATCCGCTGCCGGTCGCTCGAGGATCACACACCAAGCAGAAAGGGCTGCGCAATTAGCGCAATGGGCAGTTTCGTCTTTCCACAGTTCGGTGTCCACCCGTAGGAATGCTTCACAAAATCGCACTTAGCACAATCACAGCCGTGATGCCATGCAGTCAGCTCCGAGAAGACATGGTGGCTCGCGGGCTCAAGGCTGCTAAGGAGTCAACTTGGCGAGCCCGCTTCGGACCATGGACTCTTACGTCACACCCCGGGGCTCGAGTCGTCGGGATGTCCTGCTATTCCATCTGAGATGCTTCAAAGGGCCCTCTGCCGCTTTCACGACTTCCTCTGCCATGGCTACGGACGGAAAGCCGGCATGTAGCCGCCTAGTTTGTTTGATTTCGTCCCCTTACCTCTCCGCTGGTCATCCAATGGCACTACATGCCTTGAAGGCCTAAGGGTTTACGACCTCACAGTTCACATGTCTTGCCACCCGCCTAGCCGATTGCGCGGTTTGGACTCAAGCCTGGATTGTAAAGGGCTTTCGGATTCAAGCTTCCCAGCCTACATGAGGATGCGATGCATGAACGCAGTATGGACAGGACGCACGAAGGCACATCTCAAGCATGAAGTTCGAGAATGCGTGAAGGCTTGCAGTGTCCGGATGCAAACCGAAACGGCTTGATAGACTTTCATGAGCTCGAGAAGGACAAACCCGAACCCATACCCATAAGCATAACTTAAGCAGTGGTGCCCATGGGTATTCCCGTCTCCCTGATCATTGATCAAGATTCGCTACACTCAATACACTCCCAAGTCGTCGATTTAGCGCAACATCCATCGATCCCAAAGAACAGGAACCGGCCGGATTAATTAGTGCACTCGCGGAAGTGGCTTCAGCTTCGGACGTCCCCTAAACCAATGTACCCACGGATTCTGGGTCAGCCAACACGAAAGTAGCAGTGGAAAAGCCCTCGCGTGACCCGGATATTTGCCGCGCGAACTGTGGATCACTTCACTCAGACTCTGTGATCAGTTGCATTGGCTACATGATCATCACAGCTACAACTTCTATTGGTTCTGCATTGCTTCATTGTGAGCATGAGCATGTCTCGGGTATGGTATGTATCCGCATTAGAATCATCAGCGTTAGCATGGGCATCCGTACCATAAGCACGACCAGTATTAATTTTGTAGTACTAGCATCAATTAATGGTGGTACAAATCGCACCAGGAGCAGCAGCAGTGGTGGTAGTGGTCATGGAAGAAATGGCAGAAGACTTTTCCTAACATGTACTTGCTGCGATGAGTTTATAGTTGCTATGTACGTCTCTCCGTACGTCTCTAGAAAGCTTGCGTTTGCGCAGGTTTGCATCGGCTGAGTACGCCCGGCCACCGACACAACCTGCCCGGAGCCAGCGGCATGAAGACGCGATCTGTGGATAACCAACGTGAGCTCAGTAAGTTCTCTTTGCGTCGATCTGTGCACCTGCCTGCCTTGAGCCCATGCAGCAAATGACGACAGTCGTCCACGTAGTTTTAGGAAAGCCAGCTGGGGAGAGGATCATACAACACCTGAGCTTTTTGTGCTGCATGTGGATTCAGGGACCAGAGGCGTCAGCCATCTTTACCCACACCTCCCGCTGAACGCGGACCCTCATAAACGTTGCTGCCGTGGGCTGGTCAGGTGCTTACCGTTACGCAACGTACTGGAAAAGTTGAGCAGCGCAAGCGATCGCAAGCGGGCATGTGCAGCTTCGTTTTCATTTCGGAACTCGCTGCCTTGCCTTCTCTGCCTCGGCCGACTGACCTAAAGCTTCGTGGCCCTCGGCTTTTCTGCTCCAAATCTTCTTTGCCAGAGCTCCGACCTGATGCGCTTTGCCACACTTGCCCAAGTGCTTCAAAGCGTTATCTGCAGCAATGACGGTCTCCTGGTGATCTTTCAACTTCATGCAACACAGTGCCATGTTGCTGCAAACCGCTGCCAGCTCCAGGCTCAAAGCCTCCTCATCCTCTGCTGCTCTGGATATCGCAGCACCGCAATTCAAAAGATTGATGGCCCGTCTGTAACACGTCATGGCATCATCCCACTGCTGGCGCCCGAAGAACCGGTTGCCCTGCTCTTTACAAGCCATGACTGATTCGAGCAGTGTCTCTGCACCGTCTGCCTTTTTCGGTAAGGTCCTCTCGCGTTCTTTCAGATGGCCGAGCTCCACCAAGGGTGCGTACAATGGCGCGACGAGTGCACGCCTGAAATGGCGGCGCTGGGACTCTTCTGGAAACAGCTGCCGCAACTCAGGGTGCTCACGCTCGATGCCGCACAGCTCATCCGGCCGGCCTCGCTCCAGGCCCACGGCCGCCGCTACCCCCGTACTGCGGCCGGTGCGGTGCCCATCTTTCAACAGGTCGTGGGAACTCTCACCACCAGTGCCTCCCGGAGCAAAGCATTGCAGCTCGAAGACCTCGAAGACTTGCTGGAACAGCTCGTACTCCGCCTGGTTCATTATGATACTCTGCTTCAGACCGGGCAAGTTTTGGTATTGAGGGGCCAGGAGGCCGACGTTGTCGTGAGTGAGGAAGCTGACCGAGAGGTCTACCCATGGCACTCCCGTGGTACGATGGGTCGGCATACTGTGGCGCACAATAAGCGCAACGACGCCTAGCTCGTTCTGGCTGATATTCATCAACTTGTCGTTGCACTGGTAAAAGAACATGAAGGAGTCTTTTAAGTTGACCAGCGGCGGTTTACACGAATCCTCTCGCGAACGTGAAATGTACCGCTCTTCATCATTAAATTGTGCTCCGGACAATGTTACCATGGACTGCGGGGGGTAGCACCCCTCCATGTTCACAAATGTGTTGTGGGTCAATCGGCGAATGATGCCTTGGAATGGTCGCTTGCGAATACGCAGCAGCACGGGTGCGGGTCCTGAGCGCTTGACCTGCGAGACGTCCATGGCTTCGAAGGAAAACATTGCCTCCTCTGCTCGAAGGGGGGCATAGGCATAAGTGAATTTCAGGAAAGCTTTTCCGGAGGCGGTTGACACCGTGCTTTGGCGATCAGTGATCTCGAACTCGACAGGGCTGTTCTTGGAACAAATCCGCAATCCACCGTTTCCGCCAGCCAGACTTCTGGCTACCCGCTCATCCACCAAACGGAAAGTGACCTGGTCGTGCTCATCTGACACGATGGAAAAAGAGCATGCGAAAGTAGGAGAATCCTGGAGGCCCGTGTCCGTCTTGTCTTGTGAGACATCCAGCTGTGGGAATCCAAACCTGCAGCGCATCCTGTTCACCTCGCACATGGAGAGATCCTCCTCTTGCAAGGCCAAACCATCTGCAATCTTGATGCCTAAATGAAGTGAACAAACTTCTACCTGGGCTCCAGGCGGGAATTTGCAGCTGAAGAAATACAAAGTGACCACGTCCCTCTCATCGTCGCAGTGGTGCCAGGATCCGTAGTACATGTGGGCACCGCCGTCCACTCCCACCACTCGGACAAAAACGAGGGGCTGCGATTCCCAAGCAGCATTGAGAGCCACGTACGGCACCTGGACACTGTTCAGCCGCACTTTGTCTTTCAGCTCCTGACCCGACTGGCACAGCAGGAGGTCACACAACACAGTCCACTCCAAGCCTTCGCCAATCGCACGGATCTCCTCTGGGCCGAGCGTTCTAGCCAAGTGGGGCAGCACGGAGCCGGGGTGGGTCAGCACGAACGAACCGAACCCCACGGGCCGCCCTAAGTGAGAAACCAGGGCCCCCACATTTTCAGCAAAAGGGGACACCTTGCCCCCGCCTTCCCAGAACATATTCTCACTTATCCTGGCAGTCACGGCAGGTTCAGGCGAGGAATATTCTGTCCGTGGCACTGCGACCCACACCAAGTTGAGCTCCCTGTTGAATGCAAAGCTTGCACCCAGGTGCGCCATGCCTGCACGGAGGGCTGCAACTTCTTCTGACTGGAACTGGCTCGAAACCGGCCGGACATCAGGCGACTCGAAGCCCATCAGACGGCACCCAACTAGTTGAGGCCACAAGTGCAAGCCCAAACATGGGAGCTGCTGCCGCACAAAGTCGAGCTCATTCATACTGTCGTTTTGCTTGCCTTTCTCTTGATCGAAATTCCATGTCAGGGAGTTCGTGTACAAGACCCCAAAATCTTTCAGGCATGCTCGCGATGTTGCTAGCAAGTTCATGAGGCCGATGTGATCAGCCAGGTTCGAGGAAGTCACCACATCGAAAAGTCGCTCGGTAGAAACGGCCAAGTGGCGACAATCTGCAGTGGAAACGGTCCATCGCACGCAATGACTGCGCAGTCGTAGCGCCGATACCCATTCACAGAACTCAGCAAAGCATAGTGTGAGCAGAGGCCGGGCAGTGTCTGCTGCAAAACGCGGGAAGGCATCATATGCATTGGTGCCATAGTGCAAGTCGTACTTGTCACTTCGCCAGAACAACGTCGCATTCGTCCTGCAGTAGGGGCCGGTAGCAACGTTAAAGTTGCCCGAAAGCAAGTGTTCCTCAACTTCTGGTGTCTGAGCCTGGCGCATCTCCAAGATGGATTTGTGTAGCAAAGGCAAGTCCCACTTGAAAAGGTGCCCGCTCACAATTCCCCCAATGCTCTTCCGGAGCTCATCCACTGTGACTGCATGCCGTGGCATAGGCTCGAACACTGATGACTTTCCAGGCTGCTTGCACCTCACCGACAACGTGTTGCGGCGCATTTGCAACACTTGCGCATGGCTGGGCAACGGGGATGCCTTGCTGCTGGCCTCTTTGGAGTGCCCAGCCATCACCAACCATTTCCGCCAGCTCTCCAAAACCTGCGACCAGGACCTCCCAGAATCATTATCGAAGCGGCACCCTTGCACCGGGGCATCGTCAGGCTCCATGCAACGTTTTAACAGGCAGGTGATCTTCTCAATGCAAGTTTGCCACTGGGAATCTGTGAGGCCCATGGAGAACCAAAGAGCGAAGCTGGTCTCCAAGGGCACCGCTTGGTCCAACATGCACTCAAGCAGAAGCAGATTACGAGCTATGACGTGCGGGTCGACATCGTTCAAGAAGAAATGTACTTGTGACTGCTGACAACGATCCCCACCAAGTTTCATCAAGTTTCCTGGCTTTACTGAGATCGTTCCTCCGGCACTCTTTGGCAACGAAACCTTGTATCTCCATTTGTCTTTCACGAGCTTCTCGATCTTGCCCCGCTGCCCGTTCAGGTGCGCGCTGCCTGTGAGCCCATGCAGCTCCACGAGAGTCCCAGGCTTGAACACATCTACCAAGCCTGCCAACGAAAACAAGCAATGCCGCAAGTCTCCACATCCCAGGCAAAGGACATCGTAGTCTGTAGCGAAAGGTGCATCACTGTACCGAACCAGCAGGTTCTGTGCTGGGGTGTTGCCAATAGCATAGTAAAAGCGAAGGCGGTACTGGATGACACTGGGGCTGAAAGGAAATTGAAGCTCCGGCCCGCTTGTGACAGAAGCCATCGCTGCACGCAGGAGGCTTCGCAGATCAAGTCTGGACCGACCTTCTTGATCAAAGCGGCTGCATCTTACCAAATTGTGTTGCTGCGCGGCATGTCTACACGACATGTGTGACATGACTAGTGAAGAAGAGGAGATGCCGAAAGATTTATAAACTCCGTGAAGCTCCGCATTTTGGCGATTGCGAACTTCAGCAACGTTGACTAACGTGGATGGCCTGAGGCCGCCAAAGAGCCACAGAGATAGGAAGGAGCTAAGTCGTCTAGGCTGTGGACGACATTGGGTCTTTCGAGCCTGTTACTTGTAGCTTGGGTGCCTTTTATTAGCTTCCTCCCTCCTGGGCAAATATAGTATGTTGCTCTTAAACAGCTGTGTCTGTCGGCACTAGCGTGCCAATTCATCCACCCCGTGAACTACCACGAAGGAGGATCCTTGTGTACAGGCCAGATCAAGGTGAAACTGGCTGCATGCATTACGATTAGACCGGCATCCATTCAAGGCTCAATGTCAGGGAACGGGTCGCATGTCGTCGCATCGGACTCTGTGCACTTGCAATCCTGCAAAACCCTGCATACCCGGCCATCACTGTCCAGCTGCAGTGTCCTGGAGGTTTTGCAACTTCAAACAACACAAGCCGCAAAAGGCAAAAAAGCTAACGGCGGCAAGCCTGGTTCTACCACCCCACCTGGCGACCCTAAACCGACCCTTCGAAGAGGAAAGAAAAGTTTCAGAAAGCAGAGGAGTTAATAGCACGTAGAATGATATATACTATACATATATATAGAGTATTATTATACATAAATACAATCGAACCACAGAGATGATTGATAAGAGAGAGAGAGAGAGACACACGCACACACATGCATACATATATATGGCCCCCCCCCCCCCCATGTACCCACGCCTGTCTTCTCAATCTCGGCTTTGGGAAGGCATGGGTTCTTGGGATGCCCTTGTTTCAATGCCTTTCTCCGAAATCTCAGCTGCAGGACGGCGTGCATTAATGGGATCGGGGGCGTGCCTGTAGATCGTATGTTTCCTCCTTATCTTTTAATACAAACTCTCGCCGCGGACGAAGATAGGGCGTATTCAAACGTATTCAAAACGTATTCTGTTGAATACGCCTCGGATCCAAGATTCAAGATTCAAGGTGCCAGGGAGAACTTTGCCCTGCACNAAACTCTCGCCGCGGACGAAGATAGGGCGTATTCAAACGTATTCAAAACGTATTCTGTTGAATACGCCTCGGATCCAAGATTCAAGATTCAAGGTGCCAGGGAGAACTTTGCCCTGCACCTTGAATCTTGAATCTTGAATCTTGGATCCCAGGCGTATTCAACAGAATACGTTTTGAATACGTTTGAATACGGAATGCTCTGGTTTGACATTGCATTCTGTATTTTGAGCCTGTCGTTGTTCTGTGGATAGTCGTCATTTTGTGCTCTATAGATACTATAGATACTGCGCGGTCATTGTGGAAACATAACACTGGTAATGCTGTGCGAGGTAACATATCCACTGTGCCATGCTCTCTATGTGTTTGACTCTTTCAGAAAGCATTTCCCGTATCATACAGCTGTCGCTATTGTGATTCATCCCGTCATTTCTGTTTTACTATTTAGAATTTAGCCTGGCACAGCAAAGGACTTAACGACGTCCAGCAGTTCGTTTAGTTCAGCTTCGGCTTGTTGCCCGTACAGCCGCATCGTACAACTAGAAAAACTGAATTTCATCTTGATAGATCTGTTACTACCCTTTTGACAGGTGCAGCAATGTTGATGAAATTTAGTCGGTCTAATCACCAGTTGGATAGTTTGACGGATTGACCGGATCCACTTGCTGGGCACACATATGACATATGTACTCTTGCGATGTGATTACATATGCATAAGTTGCTGCATATTTGCGAACATTTTCATGAGATTAATCCCTTCGTCCTGTGCAAGACTAGGTATGAATCTCTGCTTGAAGACGTTACTCTCAGAAGACCACTTCATTGATCGTCTTCGTCCGTTATGTGCATCAAACTATACTTGTCGTCTACTGTTGTCTACGACTGAAGACTTTACTATGGGAAATTTAGTGTTATACGGAGAATGTATTGGCTTGGCTTACACTTTTCTAAAGGTAAATGTATAACTTGTGTTGCTTCATGTTTGCATGGGGGTGTCTTTAATTGGTGCACTTTCATTTTGGTACGGCTTTAAACGGTGCTTACAGTAAAGAGCACTACCCAGTACAATATACACAAGTCATCACAAAACTCTGGCATACAGGAGTCTTTTGACACTCACACTCGGACAAGCCTGGCAAGGTCTGTAGAAGTAGGTTCGACGAGGAGTCTTTAATGGTCATCATTTTTCAGGTGCGACACCTAAACGATTCTGTACGAACAGACAAGCCCCAGCTCGATAGGATGGACATGACTCAAACGATGCACGGGCTAAAGAGATGATCTAAACTCAGAATAAAACATGTAAAGCTGACAGCTGATATCAATACAAGACAGCGAGAACAACAAACTCATGTAATCAGTACCAACAATAATATAACTTAACCAAAGAGGAGAAGAATGGAGTAGAAAGCTTAATACGCAGCCAAAACATGTTGAATTCTCTTCGGTCTTCACCTCTTTCAGCCGGCTTCTAAGAACAAATATGCCAGCAGAGTAAGCCATCATTCTAGTGAGAGTGTTCGTGTATGTTGGTAAGCCGTGCAAGCACAGGTGCGAATCTTCGAAAAGTAATGGCTCGTAGGTTTATGCTTTATCAAAATGTGAATAAACGTAGGACTCAACAATTAATACATTTACTTTTACAGGTCGGGCTAGTACTGTATAAAATAGTGTGAATAATAGTAGCCACAGGAATGATGTACCTAGGAACGTTTTACTTCAGACAGATTAAGACAGGGGGAAATATAGAAGTAGCTGGGTTGGTATTACTGAAGCAATCAGAACGGTGAGTCTAACCCTCGTAGTAAAGACACTGGTCACGGCAACAGCATCATTGGTAAATGTAACAGTGAAACTACAGCTGGTGCTGGCGCTGGCATAGAAGAACATATTAGTACTTTAGTTCAGCGTACTTCAGATATGACCAAGGATAGTGGAGATTGGAAAGATTTGTAACGACACGACGACGATCCCAGACAATTCAAGCACAAAGCGTGGGTACATGAGGGGGGGAAGCATATATATATATATACATATGTATATACACATGACATATGATAAAAATGTGTGTATGTATAGATATACTGATATACATGCTACTGCATGCAGTATGATTTTTTACATTCAACACGCACCTGCTCCGGCTCCTCAGCCAGGGCCGCCTTGGCGGCCTCCTCCTGGACTCTCCGGGCCGAGTTTTGGGTAATGTAGGAACTTGATTGAATTAGGGTTCCTTTAAAGGGGTCTATAAGGGTTACTATAAGGGATCTATAAGGGCACTATAATAATGTAGGAACCTGATTAAGAAACCTTGGGCCGTTATTGGGGTTCCTTATATGAACCCTACTATTTTGGTGTTATAGGCTCAGGGTTTCTGAATCAGGTTCCTACCTTAAGCATCGTTACCCCACGGCTGGCACATGTGGATGCACTTGTGGAAGATGGAGTGGCAGGTGAAGCCAGGGCAGGGGTACAGTATCCCAGCCCCGAATCTGAAACAGGCCAGGAGAAGTGTGGGAATCGGCAGTGGAGATGCTTCAAGCAACTGCATGTCCAAACAGCTTAGACTGAACCCCTGAATTCGTGTCAACCCTTATCTCAAGTCTCGAAGCCCCCACAACCTGGTGCCACAGGTGGCAATTCCTTACACCTCGCCTTGGCAGCAGCAGCCAGTTCGCGGCGCTTTTTTGCGGAGATTCGCTCTTTCAGCTCCTGAAGCAAGTTTCCCTCGTACCCACCCTGACAAGACTTTGGATCTCTTCTTCTGCAGGCGAAAACCATCCTGTAGAAGTGTGTTACCGTGTAACGAATGCCCTGGCACAACCAAGCTGGATCCAGCCCATCTCTACCCATGCCAGAAACCTGGCACCTCGCGACCTCAGGCATCTGTCGCTGTCCTTGAAGGTGGCAAGGCTTCCGTCCACGTAGGTCTCCAGCTCTTCCTGTGGCATTGGCATAGGCAGAACGCCGGTTCAACCTCGTGTTCGGTTGGCATCCTCCTCCTCCTCGTCCTCCTCTCATTCCTCCTGCATTACAACCGCAGAGAGAATCGCGCCTTCTTGGCATCTCTGGTTTCCGTGGCTGCCTGATACTCAGGCTGGTAGTCCTCAGCAACTCCTGCTCTTCTCGATGTATGTTGAGTCTCCAGTTTACTTAAAGCCGAGCGGCCGCAACTGTCTTCTTTGCAGCTGCCACCACTGCATTTGCCTCCTTCTGTGCCTTCGAATGCCCAGGCTTAAAAACATCTGGCCGGAAGAACAAGCACCCAGTCAGTCACAGCCTCCTTGGCTGCACAGAGTTCCACAGACACCTCGCATGACTCGACAGCTTCCTTTTGGCCCCCATGTGCGGCGGCAACATGCGGCAGTGCAGAAGCCGGCCAAGGGCCTCTTTCTGCTTCAACGCAGCCGCTTCGTGTTCGGATTCCACTTTCTGCACCTGCAGGCAGGGTATGCCTTCTTGAGGGCTGCCAGAGTCGCATCGCTCTCCGCATTTGTTCACCACACGAGGTCCGGCCAGACTTGCTCACTAGCCCTCTTCTGTCTTCTCGCGCCATGCAACACTGACGGTGTCTCGAACACCCATCGAATTCATCGAATTTCCACCAGTTTCCTCGCAGCCTCCTGCGCCCTGACTTCCGCAGCAGGCGCTGCTTCTGCCAGCTGCGTCTCGAACCTGTAAGAGACGAGTTTGACCCTTGCGGTCAGCCCAGTATACTCCCGGTTTCAAAACATCCTACGGCAATGTCAACGCTGGCAGAAGGTGTTTTGTCACTCCCCAACATTTGCCAAGCAAAGGGCTCTGTCAGCTTGGCGCTGAAGTTTGCCTCGAGCTGCTCTAGGACCTGAGAGTGCGGAGCAGGCTTATGGCAAAGTCAGTGCAAGTCCAAATTTCTATGATGCAGGCGATCTGGTCGAAGCTCCCACGTTCCTGCAGGCCGCAGCCGGAGCTTCTGTGGTTCTGTTCCTTCGATGACCCTCCCATGAATTGCAGTATCAAGGTCCTCGGGTGGCTTCAGTAGCGTCGCAGGCGCGGCGGTGATGAGCGATGCGTCCGACCCGGTCTGCTTGATGAAAGGCCTTCGGAGATGCAGCTTTCAGCCACGCAGGAAATTTTCTGAACTGAACTTACAGTCATTCCCAGAGCAGCACTGGCTGACACGGTGTCCAACATTATGGGAGGGGTCTACATTCACGGCTGCTGTGATATTCAGCAAAAGGCAGACAGGATTGCGATCGTGTCAACAGGCTAGGTGCAGGATGTGCTGCTGCACAACTCCGTGGGCTCAAAGCTCGCTGCAAGGCTTGCTCGTTGGAAGTGTTGCATGGGCGCTGGCTGCCTCTGTATCTACGTCTACAAGTTGCTGAGGGCGGCACTCAATCTTCTTGAGCAACTGCTTCGCCTCCTGCAATGGTCTATTGCTGGTGCCCCTGGAAACAGAGCGGCTCTAAAATGGCACCCAACAAGGGCCCTAATTCAGAAGGATGCCCCCCCCCCTTCACCCGGTTTCTGCGCGTGATAGTCAAGTCGTGACAGTCACCTTGGCCACTGCCCCGCCGGACTTCAGCTTCTCGAAACACTCTGACTTGCTGCTTTCCAGAAGCTCCTTGGCAAGCGACAGAAGCTCGGAAACCGGACCTGAGGACCAGGTACAGCATCTGCCTTGTCTGCGCGTACTTTCACGATGCCTTCGTCGCCTGAGCCGAGCCCACAGAGAAGCTTAAAATCGAGGCTCCGCCCAGTCCCAGTGGCCTTGTTTCTGCTCCTTGAGCCGCTGAGTCAGAGCAGCTTTGCTTGTGCACACCGCCTGTGCCGCGAGACCAAGGACCCTTTGGGGCGCCTGGAGCGCCCAAGGCCAAGGCCTCTGAGGCCGTCTTGAGTTTGGCCTCGCACTCGGACGTGTAGGCCTGCGGTTGAACACTTCCCAACCAAGCTGAAGAGTTCAAGGCGACTGCCAAAGCACCTTCGCAGCTTGGAGGGACACCTCCGCATCCTGAGGGGCAAGACCGCTTGCGCAAAAGGGGTCAGAAAGAACTAATCAGAAAGCGCTATGAATACGAGCATTTTTCTTGTCTTACTGTGAAGCGGTGGTTCCAAGCGCAGAACGGAAAAACTTTCGGAAAGCATCGTAAATCCCGAGTGTATTGTCGTTGTTTTGGAGTCTTGGTCCTCAGAGACGACAGGACCATGCAGAGGAGCCGAATGCATATGAAGGTGCCGAACATGCTGTAAATACCAGCCAATCCGCTTGTCTCGAGTCGGGGTCGTTCTTGAACCTCCCCTCCATCCCTTCGCCCCCAAGCCAGGCAGGAAGCACAATACCCTCTGCTACAGCCCAGAATACCGTTTCCGCAAACTGCAGTGTAATCTGTGCCTTCACCGTCTGGTCAAGTTCCGCCTTCTTGGCTTCAGCACCTGAGCGGGTCGCTGCAAAGTGCTGGTAGAGGTGGCAGGCCGCAGGCCTCGTGATGGAAGGCTCAAGCCACACCAACCCCCCCCCCCTCGGCATCTCCAAAGCGCCTGCCACTTTCTCGGTCTCAGTGTCGAGTGCCACTTGCAAAGAGCCAAGGATCCTTGGACGCTCAGACACAGCGGATCTTGAAACTCTGCACTCAAACCAGGAAGAAGGAGTGCCTCATCACCTCGCCATGTTCATACTATCATCATCATCATCATCATCATCATCAGCTGCGAGAAAGGACGTAATATCAGACACGCGGTGTGCTGTGCATGGGAGAGCAAGGCTCGTAAGGCCTTCCCAAGACCAAAAACCACAGCTGGAGCACAGCAGAGAAGCAATAGAGGACCCTGCAGTAGTCTCACCACGAATAGATGGTCCGTTGGTCCCCTCAAATCCGCCCTTGTCCGCACCGTACCCCGCGGGAGGTTGTTTGCCTGCCTTTTCTGTCAGCCAAGTTACCTCGACGTGACCTGCGAGACTCAACTTGACAGTGACGCGAGGCGGAAGAGGGCACGGGCTTTGAGCTTTAGCGCTCACACTTGGGCTCCTCATGCGAGGCAGGTACATCAGGAATTATACTGTACCTGGGCCCTGCAAGAACCTGACTCCGAATCAGAACTGTCGTACCGACAATGCCCAACTCGTCACCGGACCTACTCTTGACTTCATCGAATCCTAACCCACCGAAGTTATCAAAAAACGATGAAGCCGTTGGTTATTTGGCGCCTCGCGATTAAACTCGGCATCTCAACGCTTCACTGAATTACCAGGGCAGCTGCAAGAAGCAGCGCCTCAACGAATTGCGCTGTCGGGCGGCTGACTGCACGAGAGGCGGTGGCGACGGTTGGCCAGAAACGAACCACAGCCCAGCGGCCAACAGAGAGCACAGGTCTGCGTCAACACGGGCCTGGCTGTACACATATCGACATGTAAAGGTGCCGCCTCAAACGGCACAACAATCAAACCCCAAGATTGCTACCAATAGTTGTCACGTCCCAGGTCCCTGCATCCGGATTTTTGTTGTTGCAAGTAGTCTGACAAGAACCTCCTGAGGCCTCTTCTCACATGGACATGCATGGACACAGGACATGATCGGGCATAAAATTAATGTGTGAAACTCACATCGGTCACCTGGATGTGTCACCGACATTCGCTGCTGCTCGTCCGTGCGAGGTGCAGTGCCAAACAGTCGTTACTGCCCACAGGCCGTAAAAGCTGCTCTCTTGGATGAGACACCAAATCCAAGTGACTTTGAAGGCTTACATACAGGTCTCATCATGGCTTGCCCATGCGAGGAGACCAGGCCACCAAAGCTCAAGCCCGTGCTCAAGCTTGCAGCTCAAGCTACAGGGCAAAACCGTGGCTGGGAACTGTGATGACTTCTTTCACGGAACACTTCTGCCTAGGCCAAGGGCGATCGCGCACGATGCATCAGCAGCCGCCTTCCGCTAGGGACATCGCCTGTGCAAAGGCAAAGGGTGGGCGGGTAGCCAAGAACCCAATCAGTCTTTCTCTCCTCAGCTGATTGAAGCAAACATTGTCAGCGCAACATATGCCGAACCTCGGCCATCTTCACCTGCATTGCCTCTGGCCAACTACATGAGCGGCTTGGATGCTTTGCATAAGGGGGCCATGCAAACATTTCAACTTTGCTCGCAGGCTACATTAAGTGCTGATGCACTGAGTTCATGAACTTGGCAGTCTACACGGTGCCAGCATCGCCCTGCCCTCCAAATGCGTGCACTAATCCGAGCTGCAGGAGGGAGTTTGCTCAGGTAGTTCTCCTTCTTCCTGAGCAATGCATCCGATCTTCCATATGCTACTGGGTGACGAGCTCCAATTGCTAGCAAGCTGCTGAGGATTCTTCAGCTTACTCAGTTCCTGCAGCTTAATTATGGGAGCCGAGTGCTCACTGCAGGCATCCCAACCCCACATCTTGTTTTATTCCTGGATTTCCTCGTCCTTGGGGCCGGCGCAGTTCTGAAGATTGACAGCAGAGACTCCGTGAAGTTTCAAAAATGTATTCCGGCACTACGGCTTCCATGCCTCATTGCTGAAAAGCAATGGTTGAAGTTTACACCTTCCGCTTCTGCTCCTCCTGCTGTGTCCCCGCAACGGTGCATTGCGTCTTATAGACTTATCGCTTTGTGTGTTGTGCAATGGCAGTTGTCTGCCCCGGTTTTTGTTCGTGCCTCTGTCTGTGGACCTGGCTCTGACTGAAAACTCCGGCAGTACTTTCACAGGCATGCATTTCTGACGTCAGCACGGCCCCACTGCCGTGCACAACCTACCTTTCCGCTCAAAGCTGAACTCGAGGGGGGACCAGGGGTTTGGGGCTCTTGTTGGGTGGCACAGTGGCTTCGATGCTTTGTTGCAGGGAGTCGGTTGCTTGCTCCCCGCACGCAGCATGTCCTGACAGTAGAATGCCTCTCGACCCCAACCTCGAGATGCTAGCGGAAGAAAGAGGAAGACCCCAGTTCAGTCTTGCTTTCAACCTTCTCCAGTGCTCGAAAAATATCTCTGCCCACATTTGTGCAGCTCGGGCAGCGTATGTGCCAGTTTGGCTTGGAACTTCTGTGGAAGCAGGCGTGCAACTGCTTGTCATCACCAACGCGGTGCCGTTACTATGCTGGTAGTCACCACCTCGACCCCCCGTCCTGCAAATGCTTTTCCACAGCTGTGGGCTTCCTCAGATCAGTGTGACATGACAGGCACGGGACCTACATCGGCAATGAGGCAGACGAGGGTTCTTGCTCTTAATCTGTGCAAATCGGGGCCGCGACTTTTTGGCAGCTGGCTTTTTCTGGGAGAGCTCTGGCTGAGCTGCAGCGCCTGTTTCGACATGAGAGCTGCAGCAGCTACAGTAGCCGGTAATCACGTTGACAATCGCTCTTCACAACCAACGGCAAACATGCCTTCAAAAGGAAATGAAGGTCAGCTTCCAGCCGCTACAATGACCCGGCCTGTGCTTTCAGCCTGGCGTGCCTCCACAACCTGTCAGACAAAATGTGAATCCAATCGTGCCGACCTCCCTCAAGGCAGCTTGATATGCGCGGCATCGACCGAGCTCCTTCTCAGCGACCTCAAGCAGCGTGGGCGGCCCCAGCCTGACAAGCTAATGCTGGAGAGGAACCAAATCTGCAGCCTTTCTGAGAAAATCTTTCCATCCAGTATAGAAGGCATGAAGACACACGGTTTAACGATGGACTGCGAGCGCCTCACACTGGCGATGCTGTTTCTCCAGGTCTGAGAAGCCAAGGGGTTTCTTGCAATCACAAGCGGATTGGGTGCTGCAAAACCATACTGAGCCCGCCCTGTTCCCAGGCAAAGACTCGGAGTTCGCTTTGGGAACTAGCGATCTCTCTGTCTACTCTGCGGCCTCCGTGGCGACGGAGAGCAGGCGGACACGGAAGGCGCAGCCGATGGAGCAGAGGCAGCCCGGAGCGCCTCGACGCGCTGCCGCGTGGCGGCAGGCCTCGGCATGCACGGTCGAGCTTGGGGCATGCTGGGTACAGTAGCCATGGAAACAGCAGCATCGGCAGGATCCCAAACCAGGTTGAAGTCATAATGTTTAATTTGCAAAGGTCATGAGATTGACGCTCGTAGCAGGCATGCGAGAGAAACTGAGAAGCGGAAGCAATAGAGGGCAATCGTCGAAATCTGGATTGTTTGAAGGACCGCAAGAGTCAAGAGCCACTAGGGAATCGGAGTGCCCAATGTCCACTTCCTTCCTGGCCCCGTGTACAATCCTTTGTACCCTGATGACATGCTGATAGCAGAGGCTGTCTGTCCAACTACAGGGCCCAGGCACGAGGGTGGGAAGCAAATACGAAGCAATTTCATCTGCGTGAGCAGTACACGTAGACGTAGTCTTCGTCATGCAAGTTCAAGACATCGACGCGGGAAGAAACACCGTTCAAGGCTCAAGTTTGAGCCACCGGGGGCAGACATGCGGCGGCACGCGCAAAGCATTGCACAGCTGAGCACCAGGCAGCTGTTTCAGGTAGGCAGTCTTGGCTTTCTCGGACTTGAGTTTGCTTAGCTCCTCCAGGTGCTTCTCGGAATCGTCGACCTTCCGCGCCTGGGGAATCATGCAAGCAAAACCCATGCCACCATGAAGAACAACCCCTGCGGGCCTTGGCTGAGTCCTTCGGTTCCTTCGGAGGCGCTGCGCGCTTCTTGCTTTCCGGCTCCTCGGTCTCCTCGTTCTGGACCTCGGCTTCAGAGAGGGCTGCAGCCACCTTGGTCTGCATGGCGATGGTCAGCTTGGCGATGTATTTCTCCTTCTGCTTCTGGGTCTTCAACTTCGCCAGCTCAACCATGTGCTTCTCAACGGCCGCGGTGAGCTTCTTTGGCTTCTTGACCTCATCAGGCTCTGCCTGCTGTGCTGCAGCGCGCTTCTGGGGGCGTCCAGACGAAGGTGCCGGCGCCTCGGAGGCCGGTTCTTCGCTTTGCTCGGCTTCGGGTTTGTTTGTCGCTTTGCCTCCCCGCTTTTTCTCCTTGGCCTTTGACTCGCTAGGGGCTGGAGCTTCCTCTTCTGCTTGCGCCTCTGCTGCCGGCAAGGCATCGGCACACATCGACTGCGCTTCGGCAACCTTCATCCGCATGGTCAGCGTGATGTTGCCCAGATACTCTTCTCTCTCTGCTTCCGTCTTCAAGCTGCGCAATGCCTCCAAGTGCATATCGACGGCAGCCGTCGTCTTCGTCTTCTTTTTGCCTCTCTCCTCCGCTTGGGCCGCCTCCGGGGCCGCACGCTTCGAAGGCTCGGCCTGGGTCTGGGCTTCCGCCTCCGCTTGGGCGGCCTGCGCCTCCTGCTTGGGCTTCCTTCCCGGCTTCTTCTTGGGGGCCGGCTCAGAAATCTCGGGCTCCGCGGCCTTCTGGGATTTAGCTCTGGACTTCAGCGCCTGCCCAGCGTCTCCAGGCTCTCACTTGCTCGTGACCGTCAGAAGCTGCACATGTGGTGCCTCCGCCTCCTGCACCGGCAAAGTGGCCGAGGTCTTCGGCGAGACGTTATCCTTCTCGCCTGAGCCTGTCAGCTGCCAACCGCCAACCCAAAGCAACTTGAGCAACATTGACAGAGAGAGTAAGGATCGAAGTGCAGGCAAAAACTGTCCTGCCGAAGCCATCTTTTGCTGCGACGGGGACGTTGCCTTCAGCACAGAAAAGAAATTTGCCCCCGCAGTTGCATGCAGCTTCGGCAAGTTGGCAATGCCAGTCAGCCTTCGCCTCAACCGCGGAAGTCCTCAGATCTCCCCGCTGAACCGCAAGACTGTCATGCTGCAGTAGGATATGCAAGGCCCCAGGCGAGGCCCCAGGCGAGGCCCCTGAACCTTTGCAGCCCTGGAAGCCAAGCCGCTCAGTCTTTCCTGGAGATGCTGCGCTGGCGTCTTCTTCAGCCTCCTCTTCTTCGGCCTCAAAAAGCTTCACTCACTGCATGTTCCCTTCGTAGTCATGAAGCTTCTGCTGTCCATTGCCAGTCTTAGGTATACTCATTCTGACAACCAGAGCACCCGTCACATACGACATGGTAGCAGTAGTAGCAGTGGTGGCGGTGTCTGCAACGGCGGTGGTAGCTGTTTCTGTGGTTTGGCATGGTATGTTTGCCGTTATTAATCCTCAGTCCTTCTGTTGCACTAACGACTACTTGTCCTCTTAATATGAAGTAAGATGAAGTAAATCTTTCTTCTACAAATTGCTGAAAACTTCTGTGGTGGATTTTGCTTCTGATGTCGCTACTGCTGAACAGTTGTGGCCCAGAATGGATGAATATTTCTCTTCTTCGTTGCATCTCTTCTCCTCGTACTAAACCGACCGTGCTTACGTAGTTATGGAGAGCAACAACAAGCATGCACTACAGCGGAAGGATGCCATGGTCACCTCCTCGTCGCCATCGGCTGCTGGATACCTGAGCTCATCATCATCAGGCTGTACAGGCGTCGCAGAAGCCTTCTCCGCTACGACCGTCATAACTACTCGCGACCCTTTGCTGCACGTACATTCTACGCCTGCTCAGGCACCCTCCAGCGCGGTACAATTCATGATCCCGCCGCCGCCCACTCCAGGCATGGCATACCAGAACACAGTATGGGGCCCTGGCTGTTCGAGGCCCGCGGGAGGTGGGCGCTGAGCTGCGCGTTCGGCGCGCTGCCGTGCGCGCAAGAGCTCTGGCGCCTCAGCACCTCCGAAACATGTTGAAACACTTTTGCTGTCAGGTCCGGCGTAAGGGCTTCTCAAGCCAAAGAGGCAGGAAAAGGCTCGCGGTTTTATTTGCGAGCAGAAGCACGGACATGGTTAAGGTGATGGTGCAACCACACCTTCTCCTGCACGCATAAACGTTGCATGTGCGAGGATACACCCAACTTACATCCGAATCAAGAGCGCTTGCACCGTCGGAAGTCTTGTCATGTCACGAGCAAAATCCTCACGGTTACCTCTGATTCGGGAGGTCGTTGTCATCATGTGCATGATCTCTCTGCCGACATGAGCCGTACTACGATCTTGAGCTTCGCCTTGTCATTAGCATGACTTTCGCAATCACCATGCCTGCTAGATCATCTCTAGCCTTTTCCTCGTCACCGTCGTCCCCAAAGCTGCTCTAGCATCTAGCAGCTCGGGACGAAACCCTGATGCAAGCACCATGGCTGGCAAAACTCTGAAAATGCAGTAATCCTGAAAAGGGGTCGCTTCTGCGGCTTTCTCACATTGACATGCTCGTCAGCAGGACCTTGCGATGCGGAGACAGGGGCAGCCAGCGTCTCTTCGCTCGCGGCTGGTTCTCCTGCCAAGCTCTTCGAGGACGCCACAGCCTTAGCCTAGCTTGAAGTTCTGCTACCTGTCTGACCCGCCTCCCCGACTCCGCAGACGCTCGGCCAGACTGCGGGCACCACGCATTGGGGAGCTGCGTAGGGCCGCAGCCGCAGCCACTGTGGAGGCCTGGGTTCGGAAATCAGTTCTCCGGCTCAGGTTCGCCAGTCTTTGCTTTCAAGGCGCATAGAGCCATCCCAGCCCTGTCTGGCGTGCGGGGGCCTTCTTTTCGCCGCTGGACATCAAGCGAAACGAAAACATGCCATGCACACGCGTGCGTACCCGTGCCAAGGCCTCCTCGGCGGGGACCGCATCTGTCGCGGTCTTCGGGGCAGCCAGCTCGGCTTCGGCGGCTTCGGCGGCTTCGGATGCCGGCGCACTGGCTTCAGCTGGCTCCGCGGCTTCCGCCGCAGACTCGAGAGTCTCTGATGCCTGGACAAGGCCCTACACGACTACGCGATCCCAAGGCCTGTGAGATTGGACAGGGATTGGGCAAGGTGCAAACAGCCAGTCCATGCATCGTGCACATATGACTGCCACCTACCCCGCTGAAAACCCTTGCAACACCTCCCTGGCTTCCACTGTCTCCGCACCATCCTGCAGAAGGCCATCCAGAGCATGAAAGACATGCGGCTGCGCATTGTCAGAGTGGCCTTGGTAGCACGTCCTTCAGCAGGTTCCAACACCTCAAACGACATTCTCTATTCGGTCTGCGACAGCTCCATGAAGCCCACAACGCCACTCCAAGCACTGTGCATTTGTCGTATCCTTACGAACGATAAGTAAAAGTAGGTGCCACGGCTTGCTTCCACATCGATCCCATAGAAGCAGCAACTTCAATCCCACGAGCTTATCAAAGAAGTGTCTGTTCAACCAGTATCTGCAAAGGAGGAAGTCCTGCGCAAACCCCCCTTGCAACGGCTTGGTAAAAATCTGCACTCGAGGCTAATTCACATCCAGCCCACCCATGTCCACAAGGACATGTCACGCCGTGCCAATACATGCAAGGCCTGCTTCCAAGCCATCATTGAAAGACTGATCTCGCCTCTTTGTCCTGCGCTTCTGCAGCTCCTTTCTCCTCGCGAGTGCAAACATTCCCCCACTGGACGCAAATTTGATCGCTTTCTGGAGGCACGAATCTTCTAGAACAGAATCTGTTCCGCATGTCCTCCGCCACGTCCTCTCGGGAGTCTTTGGCAGCAGCCTGGCGATGCAGCTGCCATCACTGCGGCCCACCCTCCAGCTCACCTGCTTCCTGATTCCGACATGCGGCCGCTTGCACAATCCGCGCTTGCCTCCTCTGCTTCAATGGCCTTGTCTGCAGTGTCCTGCGACTCGGCTGCGACGGGTACCCACACAATCAGAAATAGACGTCTTCTACCCCATCTTCTGTGGCATTCTCAGAAGCAGAGGGGCATTCCTCCGCATCTGCCTGAGTAGGCTGCACGGCCTGCACGTTCAGCTGCGCACGCATAGGGCATACATTTCATCCACGGGCTGACCCACCATCTACGGAGAGGCCACTTGTGCTCCATCAGTCTGCCTCGGTTTCCTGCTCTGCGACAGCTTCTTCCTCGCCAAAGCACGGACAGTGACGTGGCACGCGAAGTCGTGACATCTTGAAAATTGCAGGGAACGTCCTCTGCAACATCTGCAACTTTTTCAAGCGGCTCTATGGCTGCCTGCCATGCCATGCTAGCAGCTGCTAGCACTTTCCAAGCGAACGTTTTGAAGGCGTGCGACCATGATTCACCTGCCTCCTCCGCAACCATTTCCTTGTCTGCATATGTCGCATCCTGCCAACAATAATCGGCTCACAGCTCACCTGCTGCCAGTCATGCAAGACTTCAGAAAGCCGCATCACGGAAGACCTACTTAGTTGAACAACTTGTCAAGCATGTCCTGGGCCACTTCCTCTGCAGGAACTGCCTCAGGCTCTGCTGCCCACGCCTGCATTGCGCAGCGCACCACTGCAATCTTGAGAACGAAGCTTGACGAGGAATGCGAGACTGGAAGAACACTCGTGCCTCCTTGACCTCGACGTCCTCCCCTGCAGGTGCCGGATCCTGCGCGCAAACGGGCATGAAGCTTACACCGTCCTTCGCCAAAGTAC
>BGNK01001147.1:754-27228 GCA_003297005.1 Symbiodinium sp. clade A Y106 | reverse complement strand
TACCCGTCACGCCACGAAGCGGCAAGGCCCATCTCATGCGCAACACGCTGGTAGTCCTCCGCTGTGTCCTGCTGCACGTGCTCGGGAGCGGCCTGCGAATCGAGATGGCATGGCTTGCGAGATTGTCAAAGGTGAGGGAGAGGCAGCGCTGTATGGGTACGAGGGAGAGGCAGCGCTGTATGGGTACTGTACAGGGCAGGAGGTATCTGTGCATCTGTTCAGAAACTCTGTATCCTCCAACAACCACATGTGTGGAGCCCGCCTCTGCGTCCTGCTCCTCAGAGGCTACCTGCTCCCGTCCGGCAAGACACCGTACACTCGCACAGCTATGATGCGAGAAGCAGATTTCGCACCACCATGCACCACCCTTAAAATTCTTAGCCGCGAAAATCCTTGGCATCCACCTCCTCAGAATTTACCTCCTCGGCAACATCTTCCACAGGCTCAACGGCCAGGCGCGTGCGATGGTTCGATGCATCGCTTTGACCACGGAGTCGCACACGCGCACCAAAGTCCTCAAGAAACCTGTGTTGAAACGACTCCCCACCATGCTTTCCGCAAGCTTCTCTAGCCGCTAGCCTGGAAAGTATGAGGCACCGATTGCTCGCTCTGTTTGCAAATTGGCTCATGTCCGCTGCCGCTTCCTCATCCGGAGCCAAGAAGATGAAATGATCAAGTTCAACATGCTTTGCTGTGGTCTGGTCTTTAAAGCGGACGCTTCGGTTTTGCCTTCTCTTGGCTTCTTGGTATGAGGCTGAAGGTCACTGCAGTCATCCAAACGACCCTTGTTAGTTAGGGCGACCCATGGCCTCCACATTCGGATCTGGAGCTTCCTCCTCCTGCTGGAGCTGAGTCACGTCTGCTACCACGGAGGCTCTGATTCGCCCATTTTCCGACTTGGGGTGTGCTGGGCTGACCTCCACCGAAAGCTCTTCAATGGCAGGTGCTTCTTCTTCAAGGACCTACGGATCATGGAAGGCAAGTGGAAGAAATACTCGTAGCCGGAATCAGTCAAGATCGATCGAAGGCCAGCTCGCAGGCAAAGGCAACTCCGGCTCCGGTTCAACGTCCCAAGCTTAAAGATGAAAACGCCGTGCCTCCCCATCCCCCTGGCCCTCCAACTCCTCCTGCGGCGGGAGACCATTGGGACCATGCAGCATGCGACAGCACGTCACCAGGCAGAGGTGTTCACCGACGTTGCTTCGCACGACGGCAGAAATTACTGATGACTGCACGTTGGCGGCATGACAACGAAGCCAAGGCCCGCGCATCGTTGACACTTTCGAGGAACTCCTCCAAAAGCATGCAATTACCCCTCAGCCTTCCCGTGCCGCCCTGGACCATGTAGGGTGAACCCACACTTCTCGACTGCCGTCAGTGGAACATCTGGTCAGCCTCGGCAGCGGCAGGCTCCAGCTCAGCTTCTTCCTCTTCTCCCTCTTGGACTTGATCTCCTTCCTGCATGGCGACAAGGTTTGAGCCACTCCGGCAGCAAACAACAACAGACAGACCTCGCCATGGTTGCAGAGCTCGTCGCTCGGAATCTCTTCCTCTCGTGCACGCCATTGCGAAGCTGACAAGGAATGGCCCAGACTGGCCAAGAATTGATCCTGATCACCGCTGTACTCATCGGCCACTGCCTCCTTTGAAGCAGGAGGGCGACAGACAACCCAAAACGGTACAGACTCCATGGCTCCTCGTGGCTTCCACTCTCGTCCTGAACGTCCTTATCAACCACACATTCCTCGATAGCAAGAGCAGGACTTCCTCAAAGAAGACCCTGCAGAATTAGACAATCAAACGAACCCCTATCCAGCAGGCTACTTTAAAGCGCCGAGTTCGGCTAGATCATCCAAGTCGCCATGTCAGTGGCGGCAGTGTAATACGCCATCGCGTGTGAAGCCAGATTACCCTCTGAGCACACTGTCTCGAGCCAAGCACGAAGGCAAACCTGCATACCCTTTTTGCTAAACCCTACACCCTAAACCCTAAGCATGGAGCCCGGAAACGGAGGAAAAGAACACGCCCGGAACCGCAGACATCTGACTGCCCCTGATGCGCTCCTTTCTAGGGGGGGTCCCGAACCTGCAAAGTATCGCAAAGCACACCCCAGCACGTGCGAACGATTCTTCTTGCGAAATATACATATACATATACATATACCGATACCTATACCTATACCTATACATAGACATATACATATACATTACACACATACATATATATATATATATACATATAAATATATTATATATATATATATATATACATACACACCCATACCCATTCACGTAGGTTAATATGTCAACTGGTGCAGGAAATGCTGTCACGTAAACCTTTTGACCTGGAGGCTTCTTAAGGGCAGACGGAACAACCGGCCGGAGACTCCATGTCCCTGCCTCCTCAATCATAGTCACAACTTGGTTCTGAACTTCATGGCCTGGGCTCTGGGCTGGGCAATAGCTCTCGGCTCCCAGGCTGGCAAGAGCCGCTTTTCAAGCACGCGGAGTCTGCACCTCTCGTTCTGCAACCGGTCTCTTCAAGACAGGCGCAGTGCAAAATAAACGTGGCCGCCACTTAAGCCACTGCGAGTGGGGGTTCGGGTTCGTGGGCTTTGGGACATGTCTTCGGCTTGCTTGCAGCTGCAGCTGGGCAGCGTGATCAGAACCCCCTCGGGAACTGACTAGTATCTCTGCACACATGCGATCTGTCGATATCATAAGGACAAAGCCTATATCCAGCAATGTACTTGTAATACGATCCGATACTTTCCCGCCAAGTTCTACCAGCACAATCCTGCATGGACCGCACCAGGGGCAAGCATGTCCTACTTGTTCGGAGACCGTTCGAACAGATCCACCCTCGAGCTCAAGCAGCAAGAGCGGAGGAGTAGCGCAACAAGCCCCCGAGGCTTAGGGAACATAGCAAGACGCCCATAAAAGGCCCCGTTCAGCACACTGGAAAAGTCCCCATAGCTGGCATTAACAAAGATCAAAGAGCTTTCGGCTCATGTGCGATTGAAATCTCACAAATGACCTCTCCCGTTGCATCCGGTGCAGTCTTCGCAGAAGAAGCACCTCTCATCGCTGTCCTGTCTGCATCTTCTTGCTGGTCTTTAAACTCAATGCAAAGCAACCTGCCCGCGAACACAATAACACACAGAGACACACAAAACAACACGACCAGTTGTAACTACATTATACTACATTTACATGTTGTGGCAAACTGGTCCTTGTCATGGTTCATGGAAGAATTGTGGGAAAAACCACGGCCATCACACTTATAGCATCGCTGAGCACCGCCTCCAAGGAAGCCACCGAGGCCACCGCCAGACACGTGGCCAGACCCATTGCAGCCAGTGCAGTCTGTGCAGAAGAAACACCTCTCGTCTTCATCCTCGGTCGAAGGTTGACATCAGACTCGTAGGGTCGTAGGCACACCGTTTGTTCGTTCTATTTTCGACAGGCTTCCTTATCATGCCTCATGGAGGAGTCGTGCGAGAAGCCGCGGCCATGGCACTTGTAGCAGCGCTCCTTGCCTCCGCCGAAGCCTCCAAGAATGGCACCTGCAGCGTGCTGCAGCACCTAATGACTAATGAGGTCACTGGATACCCGCCACACAAAAAGCTCAATGCCCGTCAGCCCATCCGAATGTCTCGGGAAGCAGCCTCCAAAGCCGCCGAGGCCACCGCCAGAGATGTGGCCTCTGCCACTGCAGCCGGAACAGTCTGTGCAGAAGAAGCAGCGCCTGAGGCAAAGCGGCAAAACCACGGACACTGTGCAATGTCCACGGCAATGGTCAGGGTCGGAGTCACCGGAAAGCAAAACTCTTGAACACCCCGTGCAACGCGGCCAAGAAGCTCATCCCAGGGTTTGTCGTGGTTCATGGACGAGTCGTGGACAAAGCCTCGACCTGCGGGGCTGCGGTACATGTTCCAACCAGCCCAGCACTTTTAACCTAGCACATGAACTTCAGGGTTCCGCAACTGCCCAATCCTAAATTAATCGTACCTTCACATTTGAAGCAGCGCCCTTCGTGATGGTGATGGTGCTCGTGGCGGTTGTATCCCCACTCTTGGTGGTGATGGTGATGATCGTGGCGGTGGCCGGAGAAGCCAGGGAAGCCAGCATAACCATGCCCAGAATCATGTCCAGAATCATAATCGTGGCCAGTGCCTGCAGTTCATGAAGATGTTACTATTCTGAACACTCAAAGGGAAGGTGCGGGGCTTCTGATGCCCGCTGTTCGCTGAATGACATTGACGATTTGATGGCACGTACGAGTATACTCAATGCCTCCAGCAGGTCTTTGGCAGAACTGGGCCGATGTATGCGTGGGGCTGGCCGAACGGAAACCCACCCTTCAGAAGCAACACGAAGTTAAGCAAACATCAATGTCTAAGGCAGGAAACGGTGGACCCCGAGCATGGCGCCCAGCCCAGCCGCCAGTCCCGCAGCGCCAGCCACGCCAGCCGCTAGCTTCGCACCATCAAGACCCAAGCCTGGCCTGGAGACAGGGTGAGCAGGCTTCCGTTCTTTCTCAACGTGAAGATTCTTGGGTACCTTTGCTCTCTATATATTCCGTTCTGTAGTAGCTCAGAGAGCGGCCACTGCCACAAGAAGTGGAAGTGCAACTGAGCACGGCACTTCGATTGGCCCCCAGGAAAAGCCTGCGCTTGCACGGGCACTCCTTGTGCGAATCCTTGGGCCTGCACTGGCGTAGGCATGCCCTGTCCTGGCACAGCTGCTGGGAAAGCTTGTGATTGTACCGGAACGGCTTGACCCATCGGAACGGCTTGGCCCATCGGAACGGCCTGGCCCATCGGAACGGCCTGGCCCATCGGAACGGCCTGGCCCATCGGAACTTGGCCCATCATAGGTGTGCCTTGCACTGGCACCGCTTGTCCCATCACAGGTTGTCCTTGCACTGGCAAAGCCTGTCCTGGCACAGCTGCTTGCCCAACCACAGGCTGAGCATGCACCGGCATGCCTTGTACGGCTTGCCCAAGCACGGCTTGTTGCACTGGTGTGGCCTGCCCAACTGCTGCCTGTCCCACGACGGGCTGCCCCACTGCCGGCAAAGCCTGAGCTGCCACAGCCTGCACCGCCGGAGGCTGTGTCTGGCCCATCATGGCCTGCGCTGGTAGAGCCTGGCCTGTCGCAGGCATCGCCTGCCCCATGGCAGGCTGCACTTGTGCTGGAATTGCTTCTCCCGGCACGGCTTGTGGCACGGGCATCGCTTGGCCCGTCACCGCCTGTCCTACAGGCTGCCCCGGTGCTGCGAAAGCTTGAGCCTGCACCGGAATCTGCCCGAAGGCAGGCTGTGCCTGATCGACAGCTGACACGGCATGTCCGAGGGAAGGCGTGGCCTCCTGCTGTGGCTGTGCAGCCACAGGCACTGCCATGACAGGCTGCACTGCCTGCTGAACAGATGGATTCGCTAGTGGTTGCGAATATTCGGGTGACAATGCTGGAGCCGAGGGGGCAATGTCGGTCATTGCCTGCGTGGGATCAATCGGGGCTTGCGCAACTGCAACTGCTGCAGCAGGCATTGCTGGTCCCTGGGGATAGGCCACTGCAACTGCTGGCATGGCAGCCGGTGCGACTATGGGGTTGGCCACTGGAGCAGCTACTGCTGGCTGGGCGTAGGCCTGTGCGTAAGCCGGTGCTGCTGCCGGCTGCAACCATTGCTGCAGCGCTGGCAGCTGAGCCTTGGATGAGCGAAGTGTCCCTCAAGCCTACACAAGCGCTGCAAGCAGAAATGCAAACCTTGCAACAAGGGATTTCAACTGCTGTGCAAGTCGTGCCAGGTAGTTGGCAAGGCCAACTCGGCGCTTCTGATTGAAGTCACCGATGTCGAACATTGCTCGGAAACCGAAGGTACCTGTCAACACTAAACCAACCCTGACAATAGAATTAGCAACAGCATCAAGACGACCAACATGCCAACATCGACGAAGCTCGACTCGCACTGTTGACTGTAGAAATACGAACACCTCGCAAAAAGCTTACAGCCATGGGTGTCTGTCATGTGCAGAGCATGCAGCACATCGACAGGCAGTACAATGATGAAAGGGAAGATGACGGGAAGCCTGCCTTTCTCAGGGAGAGGTAGTCTCACAAAGGGCGATGTAGGTGTCGAAAGCATGGCATCCAGATGCGCAAACTCATCGTAGGTTTTCTTCACGAGCCACTGCTTCTCATTCTCGACTACCAGGATGTGGTACCAAACAATACCTGGAGCATACCGTGCTACGATTTGCAATGAATCCCGTATCAAAGGACTCGTTGCAACTCGAAGTGTTGCGTTGCGAAATGTCGGATGCCTTGCAGAAAAAAAACTCAACACGTCACCAGTCCTTCCAAAACAGTGCCGCTGCACTGCAGTAAGCATGCCTGCTATTTCGGTGGGGTGACATGTGACGCTCCCGATACCCAGCCTGCCATCTCCGTTCGGTCGACCAGCTGCAGTTGCACGGCCATGATAACACAGATTGTGAAAGGGGTTGAACTTGAGGGGGGCCTGCCTTGATAACTCAACGGCAATGCCATTGTTAAGCCAAAACATGCCGGAATAAGCGGAGCATAAGCGAAAGCAAAAAGAGAACAGCAAAGTTCAGATCCAAAGCTGTCTTCGGAATGCAGGATGGCTCAAGGCCAGAGTGAATGCTCCCGACTACTGCCACTACCGCTACTGCTAACCTTGTTGGCTGGAACCTGTCAGCAGCAGCCTCACCATCATCGCCACCATCAATGTCAGCACAAAACCTCACGCCAAACACTGGCCTTACTGCGGCTAATGCTGCTGCGACTTCTTCTACGACTACTACTACTACTACTACTACTACTACTACGACTACTACGACTACTACTACTACTACTGCTGCTACTACTACTACTACTACTGGACGATGACGACACTACGCTGATGAGCCAAGCGCCTGGCGCTCATCCACTGGCACGCAGAGGCTGTGCGCCAAGCCAGCCAATAGCATGTGCTGGCACGCCTCGAAGAAATCACCAACTTGACTTAACAAAGCATTCGGCGAAAAAACGATGCAAAACATGCATTGCTCACAAGTCAATGCGCAAGCCCGCTCCGAACCCTGTAGTGCTTCTCGATGATATCCCTAGACCGCCTCTAGCAAATGGCTGAAAAGCATCAGCCCCCCAATGCCGGGCGGGTCCTCTGGAATCTCTGCAAGGGGATGAGTCAAAGCCTCCATTACCTTGTTGAAACCTGGGCTCATCGGTTTGGAAGTTCTCTTCGACTCTTGCACAGTTGTCGCGGCAACAGGCTTCATGATGCCTCACCTCATCAAGCCGTTGCGACAGAACCACCAGCGGCTGCTACTGTTGCAAGTGCTGAGCTGAGATGCCTAGTGTGATCTACAACTATCTTTCTCAAGATGTCTCAGCAGATCAAACAGGCAGCAGATCCTTTGACGCAGGACGCTTCACAAGCCCAATCTTTGGCCGTGGCGGCGCCGTTCCACTCATATGCTGCCGGGAAGCTTCTTTGCGAAACGCCCAGCTTCTTCAGAATAGTGGCCTTGCATGAAATGAACGAAGCGCCATCCAACGCTTCCTCTACCTGCCCACATGCCAACTGCAACCCAGAAGCATTCTGCTTTGCCAGCGGCTCTTCTGCAGGCCTCGCGTTTTCCACGACATCACGACATCCGACCGACTGCAGAGCAGCAGCCTTTCAGAGTTGCTCTGTAAGTTGCAGCACGGCTTGCTCGGGCTCGCGCTTGGCCACCGCCTTGCGCTTTGGGGCCATGGCAAGGAAGAGGGTGTGCGCTGCGCTCTGGGCCCTAGTCAAACAAATGCTTGAGTGCATGGCCAAGCGGTCATGCGGACGCCGGGCGCAACTTGTACAATCGAAATGACGAAATTCATGTAACCCAGTACCGGTTGGCCGCTTCAAAGCTCCGAGCTACTGGTAACTTCTTCTCGCACCTTGCTTTGCCGCCGCCTCGAACACTCTTCACTCACACATATGACAGGCTGGCAGTCGCACTCAGCAACCTATGTCCACACCATGCCCTTCTCCAAGAGTGCTTCGTCCCCCGAATCCCAGATCGGCGGATCGACATCCGCGGGCACTGCAGCCTCGGGGTCCTCTTCCTTCGAGTCGGAAGCCTGGGACCTACAAATAGGGCCACAAATAGCCTTTACGTCCTGCTTCAGCAGTGAGCCGTATCGAAGCTGAAGAAACTTGGCGGTGACTGGGCAAAGCTTGTATTCAGCCACCGAAGCATTCAGCAGTGTTCTTTGGCGGGAGACACTGTTCAGCACGTATAAGCTGCGGTTGTTCAACGTCCAGTACGACGAGTGGAACCGTGTCACAGCTAGTGGCAGGTCAGCCGGTGTCAGCTTGCCATTCTTTAGGTCTTTGGCCACTGCCTCCACGCTGCGTCCTTTAAACCGACCGTGGATGAACTTACCAGCGACGGAGGTCTGCGTAAACTTGACTTCCGACACGGGAACCATCTTGCGCGCAGGCACCATGCTGCCGAAGAGATGCTCATCCCCCCCACATTCCTTGTAGATGTCTGCCAGGAGCTTGCTGAGCAGCGGAAGCTCAGCCAGCAGAGGTCGGAATGGTACGGAAGTTGCATCGGCCGTCTCTTCAACTTCTGTATCAGCGCCTTCGCGAAGAGCAGGAAGCGGAGGCATCTTCGTGCCCGATTGCGAGCTGGTGCCCTGCGACTGCAAATGCTTCGGGGCATCATCCCGAGCTGGCCCCTTCTTTGCCAGTTCCATGTTGTTGGTCGGTTGTCCATGCTTCACAAAGTCTTCGTGGCTGCCAGGAGCCTCGGGCACAACAGGGTCGGGCTGAGCAGAGACCGCAACGCCAAGACATTGCACGAAAAAGTCCAGCATCGTTCCATGCTGTTCTTCTCCAGCACTTAACCGCTCGACGTCTTCTTGACAGACCTCTCCAGGCAGCTTGCGGCAGATCTTGCGATCTTCAGTCAGTATCCAGAATCCATCTTTGCGCAGAGCTTCAAGTTCCGCGCACTCTCGCCGAAGTTCGCCGTTTTCCCATGCAGTCGCCAGGAATTTGTACACTGCGAGCAAATGTCGAGACTCCTGCTGCACAGTGCGGCGTAGCAAGGCAAGCAGCACGAAACACGTCGGATCAAAGATTACTGCCAGCAGCTGCTGAGCCAAGCGCTTCAGCTCCGCTGACTCCTCTGCTGACTCCTCCACGTCCACTACAAACTCGGGACCAACAAATTGGACGAATTTCGGTCCCAGCAGACGTTCCGAATACTTCCGCTTCTCAGGCTCGCGGCCTACCGCACGGATGCGACCTGAGCGGTCTTCTATCTGGCATTGGCCGCGCAGCTCCTCCAGATCAATGTTCGCGTGGGCATAGAAGTTCAGAAGTGCTCGCAAGTCTCCCGCGATTCCAGGAAGTGCGAAAAGACCCTTCGGCAGCCGAACAGCGGCCACACACGGGCACGCACCCAAGCGCAGGAAGACGAGCTCCCACCAAAGCCTGGCCTTCACGCCATTTGTCTGCGGTGGCTCTAAGACCACATCTTTTGGCTCATCCGATGAGTCCCCCGAGCTTCGGAGGGGGTGGGAGCCAAGGAAGAATGGGCACCGCAACTCCCTGGCATCACAGCGGAGCCTGCCCCCACCACCACGAGATGGAACCAGAACTGATCGGAGCATGGCCTCCATTTCCTTTGGAGCTTGGTCCGACAACCACTTCTCGGTCGCACTGCTTGACAAAATCTCTTCCCAGTGCCTGCCCAAGTATGCGAGCTTTGACCAGGAGAAGCGCAGATCCTGCCAGGAGGATGTGTTGAGGAGAAACCCTACAAGAGCATCTAAGTCAGACATTTCACCGAAGGAAACAAAACTGCCAGGGCCGCAGGCTTCCTCCATGCTCGATAAGCCCAAGTTCTCCTGCACGATGGCATAGGCAACGTCCCGCGGTTGGGCGGCCCATCCACACCCAAGGAGGTTCAGGAGATCCCTGTCCTCACGGCAACCCTGCACTGAATCAAGCGCTCGGAGAATGCCGTTTGGTGCGCCCTTCGGCAAAGACCAGAAGATGTTGCCATCCTCGCAGGCCACCCACTGCGATGTTGAATCCGATCCAGCCCATGCACCCGTGACATCACTTCTCGTTAGTGGGAAGAGAGGAACCTTTCGCAGCATCATGGTATCGATGTCGTGCTTCTGCCACGCCAATTCTTGCACCACCTTCTGTCTCCATTGATTGCCCCTAGCCTGCGACACAAAACCCGCAGTGCAGCCACGAAGCGAGTCGAATCGATTCTGGAGCAAGCGGACCCACAAAGCTCGAATCGAATGTTTCGCAACCCCAGGGGCCTGCCACGGAGAGCCATCGCCGCTGGGGCTGCTGGGGAGGCTCAGGAGCTGAAGCAGGTCGAGAACCCCAAAGTCTCGGAGCCCAAGATCCGTGCCTTCAGGAAGTTGAGTCCTGGATGCAGGCGGGTGCACATGGAAAGCTGATACAGTGCTCCTTGATTCCCTCCCCTTTCAAGCTGTCACAAGGACGCTGTGTGCAGGCCGATCGACAAGTACTCCGGGGACGGTATGCCCAAGCCAATCAGCTGCAGCTCTTCGGGTCCCAATGCGAGCTCTCCTCAGGCAAAAGGTTCCTAGTGGCCCCAGACTACATGCGGATTAAGGGGGCCTCTGCAAACAGATCATGGTCCATAATGGTCTATACGAAGACGTGAGATCAAGCAACAAAGACCACCGACCCGGTGATAGACTCCCTTCATGTTCTTCGCATCCCGGGCCCTTGGTGCATAGTTAACACAACGCTACGGAGCCAAGCCACCCAGGAGCCGAGACTCCGCTTTGCGACAGCGTGTCACTGGCAGCCGTCGGGCCTGGCCGTGACCTCCCAATCCCACATTAAGGTGTGTATGTATCATGTGCTATCTTCCTAACTCCTGCAATTTAAAATATTATAACACGAGATCACGCATATACAATATGCCAATACATATTGTACATACGCATATACAGATGCATATAAGCATACAGATACGAATACAGATACAATGTTACAAATGCAGACACATACATGTACATAAAAGTGTACGCATGTTTTCCATATACATATAGATCTATATGTACTGAAGTGGTTGTGTATGTAAACTCATATACGCAGATACATATAAACATCAAAAACATAGACACATATACATTTATACATATGTACATAGATACATATAAACATAAGTTATACAGATGTACATGTAAATTTGCATAGGTATGAAGACATGCATATGTCTGTCCGTTTGTCGGTCTGCCTGTCTGCTTGTCTTCCCCCTGGCTGTCTGTGTTTGTATGTATGAATTGAAGGTATGTATGTGTGTATGTATGTGTGTATGTATGTATGTATGCATATACGTATGGCTGCATGCATGTGTGTATGCGTGTGTGCGCGCGCGAGATGCACATGGACGCCATATATATATATATATATATATATATATATATATATAATATATTTTATACTATATTATATTATATTTTATTATATATATATATATACTACACATACGTAACAAACACTGGCGTGCACACAGAACACCAAAACCACTGATATTGTATATACATATACATCTGCACATACATACCGAAGACAGGTATAGATACGCATATATACATATACATAATTTTTGGAATATGTGTACAGATATTTATATATACACACAGACAGATTTCCCAAACAGTAGTCCTGACGGCTCGCGCCTGCGAGGGAACACCGGTCCCATGCTCTGGCGCTTCCCAACTTGATGCTCGCCCTCCCACCACGGTAGGTGGAGTGCATACTCATGGGGTGTTTGTGGATTCTGGTCCTCGCATCCCACGACGATGACACTGCCCCCCACAGGCGGGGCGGGGCCAACCAAAAAGACCACAGGCCCCACTCCACAGGGGGGGGAGGGGACAAGGCCAAACAAGACCAGACGGGGAAAGCAACAAGGCTAAACAAGACGACCAACAGCCCTGCATCATACATACATTTTGTGTGTTTATTTAATTTCTGCTAATTCAAGCTTGTTCCCTTCTACATAGAATTATTTTGATGCATTGTTTAAGGTTCTGTTTACTTTTGTGTTTGTGTGGAATTATACACATATATACGTACATGAATCTGCCTCTCTATGTCTGCCTAAACTTTTTTCGTCTCTTCTACCCTCTTCTTTTTTATCGATTTACTGATTCCTTGGTTCAAGCTTATTTGCGAATTCTGTAAAACTTTGCGAGTCCTTCCAAGCTTTTATCTTTCTGTGTATGTTTGCTCGCGTGCAAGTTTACTGTACAGAAGTATGTGGGCATCTAACGCCTCGCGGACTTTGGCTCCCATGAACAACTTAAAAGCAAACAACTTAAAAGCAAATCCAGAATGTGAACTTGCCCATTTGCGGAAGCCCGTTCTGCAGCTGTACTGCGAACGCGGCTGCCACGGTTCTCAGCATTGAGGCTTCAAGAATCTGACAATGTGACAATGAAAACCCAAAGAGTTGTAAGCATCAGGAAGGTAAGGGCGTTCTCGGCATCCCGTGCCACTTCCTAACTCAGGGTATTTTCATCGTGAAATCGAAGATACCTTTCCGTGCCTGCACGCACAGGTACCAAGGAGATCTCTTGCAGGCCAGATCGCACACGATGCAGGAAGGGCGACCAAAACGGCAGTTGTACCAATTCCGGGCCTGGCTGCAATGTCCAGGCGCGTGCTGCCAGAGCAGAGCCCTCCTGAGCTTCCTCCACGGCCTTGAGCCAAAGTTCGGCCAAGGCATCCCGTAGGGCTGCATTCCGCACACTGCCCTCGAGCAGGGCTTCTCGATTTGCTGTCAGATCGAAAGGCGCATCCAGTGGCGTCTTCAATCCCGGCAGTGCGCACAAAGGAAGCGTGGTTGAAATCCAAGATGCATCTGCAGTGTTTCTGTTCAAAGGAAACGCAACAGCAACGTTCGGATTTGAGCCCCGTGCAACGTGGTAACCATGCTGCTGCCTCGTCTCTGCGGTTTCCACCACTTCCACAGGCCCCGTATCCCCACCTGTACGCTCGTACATGCACGTGCGACCGGCAGTCTCCAGCGACAGGGAGCGCAGCTGGCGCAGGAAGAGCAACGTCGATGGCACCTCAGCTGCACAGCTAGGTCTGCCACCTAGGACTTTTCGAAATCGTACGTACCGGATCAGTAAGGCTGGCACGATTTCTTGGAGAAGATCGGGCACAGGCTTGCGCAGGGGTAGGTAAACAGCCGTGCCAGCAGATGGGGGTTTTCGTGGAAATGACGTGCTTGGTCGAATCAGATGGGGTGTGACATGCGGTAAGATGCAGTCGGCCCCATCGTCAAAGAAAAACCTGGGTCTTCCATCCACGAAGGAAAGAAGCACAGCTGATTCTTCAGGATTCCGACCTACCCTGTCTCACCAAGAACTAAACCCATTGCTGTTGCCTCAGGATACTTGAATGGATTGGAGAGAATGTGAGGCCTCGAAGACAAAACGAAGCTGGCTTTGAACCCAACTCCTTTGTGCCCTGTCTGCCCCGGTCCCTTCAGTGAGAGACCCAAACTGCATAGCGCTTTCACATCTTGGAGAGTGAAGCCCGTCTCATTGTATTCCAGCCACAAGTACCGAGGATCCTCTACAATGGTAAGATGAGGCGTGCCCGCATACATGCAGTCATCTGCGTTCTGAAGGAGCTCCCAAAGAGCTCGGGAAGGACCGGAGTACAGTTCGCTGGACATGAGCCTCAAGGAATTGCGAAGCATAGTAGCCGCTGGCTGCGGGAGATGCTCCCGCAGCTCCTGGCTTAAGGCCTCTATGCTGGCATCTCCCCCTGCATCGTAGCTTTGCAGGCCATCGTGACCACCTTTTCCTGACTCTGTGATTTCTGGGTCTCGGCCCGTGCCTTCCGTTCTTGCATCTTGCGGCGGGAAGATGCTGCGCCTGAGAGTTGCCAGCTCGTCTTGCAGCTTCTCCAGAGCCGAGCGCGCCATGTTTCGATCATGCAAAGCGTCTTGTAGATTCGCTTGCGAGTTGCGGAACTGCTCCTGCAGCAACTCGTACGACTGGTGCTTTGCCATTGCATCAAGACTGCAAGTCTGCGCCGATGCTCCTGCTTTTGAGCGAGCGAGCTGGGTCGAAGCAGCCAGCACCTTATGTAAGATCTGGCCAGCGGCCAGCTGCATCTCTTCCTCCGAGGACGCGGTGAAAGCTCCTGGAACACCGGCCCGGTCGGCAAGCGCGTCCAAGCAAGCCCGCAGAGACGGAGCCGGAGCCACCTGGGCCAGACCCAGACCCCCATCAGAAGGGAATTTCTCGTGTGCGCCGCGTAGGTCAAAAGGCGCTTTCCAGGAGATGGCCACCTCATCCTGGGCCATATCCGCCATGATCATCAACCTGGTATCACTGCCATGTTCCAGGACCCAGGGGCCATAGATCCTAGCCTTCGTGTGTACTGACAGCAGCTTGCGACTCAACTCAACATGGACGCCAAAGGCCTCGGGACTCCCGGGCTCTACCAGAACATCGAATGTTCCGATCTGGACGCATACGCCCTCGTATTTGGAGATTACTGCAGCTATTGGTACAACATGTTCTCCAGGTGCGTCTTGCACTGCGAGTTCACTCAATCGTCTCAAGCACTTCATATAGCTAATGTCATCACCATCTTCCGCGCTTGTCATGATGTAGAAACAGCTGTCATCCGGCTTGTGAGATCTGCTGTTTGGGCCAACCTTGATGAACTGCATTCCTTGCAATTTCCGCTCGGCGTCGGGATGATATGAAAATACTGCCTTCATCAGCTTCTCATGGTCCGGGCTCAGACGACCTGACCCATCAGAGGTGTTGTAAAGACTCCGTATTTCCACGATCTCTTGCAGGAGATGATTCACAGATTTGAAGTCGCGGTCTGCAACCCTTGCAGGTACATCGAAGTTCTTGTGGTCGACGGATGACATCTTGGTTGAAGCAGGAACGACGAGCTGAATGCGGCACCTTGGTGCCGAACGTGTCAACAATCGATTCGAACTCTGTCGATCTCTTTGGTTCAAAGAATGAACACGCTCCGAAGCCCCGCCCGGATTCACTGGCAGACATGGAACTGCCCAGAGACCTCGAAGTACAGCTCCCCCACTCCACCTAGTATGTGGTTGTGGTTGAAGACTTTGGCTGACTCGCTGTCCTGCTCGAGGCCACGCTCCGTTCCACCTGCAACTATGGCCGTGGTGGCAACCGTACAAGAGGAAGAGGGGCGGTTTTCGACGCACTAATGCGATTCTTGTGCAGGAAGTGAAGAGCGCAGGTCAGCAGTGCAACACTAAACCTACCTACGGCCGTGTGCAACGCAAAAGTGGTCGAGAGCTTGAAGCTGGAGGGCCGGACAAGGGAAGCCCTGGCCGGCGGGCCTGGCCAGAGCACCTCCCGGACTCTGCCAGTGTCCGTGCATGGAGTTGGGACAAGGATGTGGTCCGAGTCCGATCCACGCCCTTTGTCGCCTTTCTCAGAGCTCCACGAGTCCGACTTCCCCTTCCGACCCTTTGGCTGGTCCTCAAAATACCCGGAGCTCGATGTCGACTTCCCTTTTTGGCCCTTTTGGCTTTTCTGGCCTTTCGCATGGAAGCTCTGCTCACCCCATCCACCCTTTCGCCCCTTGCCGCTCATGCATTGGCAGCTCGTCTAAGGCGGTACTCTGCAATCCGGGAACCATTAACCATCTGGCTTGGCCACGTGGCCACGACTTCTTGAGAGTCGATATGTTTCATCAAGGGAAAACGTTCCGCGGAAATGATAATGAAACTCTGGTTTCGCACTCCGCCCCATGCACTGCTCCATGCAAATTGCAGCACCACCGACCTTTCTGGTGCACGTCTTGCGCAGCCTTCACACGCAACGAGCTTTGCCAAACTTTGGGCTTAAGCATCCTGCACTCTGAGCACTTTGGCTCACCAAGACCCCCTGGCAGCTGCTGCTAGCCATGCCGAAGTCGAGTCACTGGCTCCATGATGCCTTGCGTGACGAGCTTCTTAAGACAGCCAGGTGCCACATAACATCACGCGAAAATCTCTAGCGTCGAAGACGAAACAGCTTGAGGCACAATCGCCCAGCCCCGATGAGCCCGGCCAGCCCGGAAGCCTGCAGTAGTGCCTTGCGCCACGGCCAGGAAATGCCTCGGAAGAACGGCGCGCTCAAACGTCGTAGTCTTTCCTAACTTTCCTAGTCTCTTTTGTGCCCGACCACTCACTGAAGCAAACCCAAGAAAAACCCCATTTCATCTGGGCGGCTGCTCCAGCTGCTGGTGTTCAAGGTGCTCGAATTGTGCCCTTGACCAGTGACAAGCGGTTTCCAACTGTGCCACCAGGATCTGGCAAAATGCCGGGCTCTTCGCACGAAATCCTCAAGATCGTAGACATCCTCGCCTCAGTGCTTTCACACAAGTTCTCCGGGCTCTGCAGCTCAATAACTTCTCCGCAGACATCCTTGACTCTGACTCTAATCTGCCCTCTGCTTCAGGCAACTGCTATCCAACTCCTGCACCAGAACTCCGGCTCGATGCCGTTGAGCCTCAGGACTGCTGGGGTGGATGCTTAGTTTCGGCTTCAGCACTTCCTGCCCCAATTTTGCATTTTACCTTTCATTGAAAGGAGCTTCGGCTCTCTAGCCAACGACTCACTCGGAAAAGCCAGTCCCGTCAGCCCGGTGTTGAAGATGCGTTTTTTCGGTGTCCTACATCACCCCCCCCCCCCCCCAATGCAACGTGTCTTCTCCCTCGTTCGTGCACCGGTGCTTCTGGAAGAACAACAATACTTCTGACTTTACGGCTTGCGACTTTGAGATCGAAATCGAACATTAGTCTGTAATGACATGCCAGCTCCCACAGGCCGGAATGCCTGCAGCCTGCAGCATATCACCAAGCTCCCCTAACTGAGCTTTGCACATGCTTCTCAGCGAAGCATTGGACCAGCAGACGACCGAAGAGGTAATAACCCTGCAAGCCACTCTGCAACAAAACTTGAATGCAACTACTTGCCCTGACAAAGAGATGGCTGTTGCAAGGTCAAGTTTCGTGTTCTGTGTGTGGACATAGTTGTCAGATGAAGAAGCCGAGACGATGGGAAATGCCCCTTGGCTTCCCATCAATTGGCCACAAGCCACAATACATACGTACAGACTAACAACATGCGATTACTTTCGCCTGCAGCTCTCAAAGTAAAGCGAGCCTGCCCGTAAGCAGACGAGTGGGATGGGGGCCAGGCAAGCGACGAGGGACGGGGCTGGAATGGGGATGTTGCGCAGTTCGCTGCGACCAAACGTGGCGAGTCGGTGTTGTCTGCGTCAGGTGCGAAAACAAGCATGCACTCTCGGCGGGCCTCCTCCTGCAGTTTCGTAAACATAACCAAATTCCTGCATCCGGGACACTCAAAATGCTCTGTACGTACAGTACTTGGTTAATCTATTTGCATGAGCCGACTTGGCCGTCGGCCGAATGCTTGACGGATAACGAGAAGAGTCCTTCTGCCATTGCTGAAGTCGGCAATCCTTTCATCCAGCACATCCCCTGCAGCAGGGACGTAGGCCTGTCATGCTCACACCACCGAAAGATGCCCAGTGTTGCCTGCAAGATTATCATCACCAGTCCGGGTTCCGGGCAGTGCTCACTTCTACTGGCAGAGCCTCGCATCAGACATACCGCAATCACCAGGAACTTTGGGGCCGTTTGGGTGCAAATTTGTAGAAACACGGCAGATGAAACAGCTGCAATGTCGCACTCCACCGCGCGTACATCGCTACATCTGAAGTTCCTGGCCGTAAACATCGTGGCATCTGTCATCTGCCCCTGTGTGCCTCGGCAAATGCACAAAGAACCGCGAAATTTGTCGCGTGGATGGAACTCAGGATGTTGAAGCTGCACCGCTCTGCTGCGCATGATTTCATGGGTGTAACTTCGCAGAGACTGCACATACAGCGCCTGTACACGTCTGTCAGATGCTCAGCTACTTGACTTCGGTTTGACCTTTCACAGTGCATGTTGAACTTGTCCGAGAGCCAGGACCCCGGCCGGAATCCTCCAAGAATGACTGCTTCGTCTCTTCGAGCTCCTCTTGCAACCTGACAGCCGCAATGAACGGCGAATGAACCGCCTCACTCCTCACTCCTTCCGTGTCCAAAAGCTTCCGCACCTTCGGATCACATGATCCTCCAGCAGAACAGGATCCGGGACATACGCAAGAACATGCATCCCGTCCTTCATCGAGATGACCTGTGCCGCCACCTGCACAGAAAGCTGCACTTTCATTTCCGATCGACCGGAAGCTAAGGTTGGCCTCTGCAGAGCCGATCTCTTCTCCCAGGGAGTGGATGACATGATCCTTAACGGGGGTTTCGGGCTTCTTGCCGAACTGCACCCATCGGTATCTGCTGGTGCTCGGCTGAAGAAACTTCATGAAGCCGTCATCAAGAAGCAAGCTAAGCTTGCCTTCATGGCAATCACGTGGCGCAACTCCTGAATCTCGTCTTCCCTGTGCACGAGGAGGTCCTTCATCAGCAATCGGAGGGTTTCATCAGCATCTAAATCTCACATTAGGATGTGGCCTGCAGATCCTGAACCTGCAACTCGTCATAGGAGCGAAGCAGCGTCGAGCAGCCTTCCAAAACCGCTACTTGGTACATCCTACACCGTCCTACACCGATCTACCCCAGCCTTCTCCGTCTTCCTCAGGAGGACCAGCTGTTGACCGAGCTGCTGACCGTGGCTCTGCGGACCTCAGTAAAATGATGGCAGCAGTTGCTGCTACTTTAAAATCATGCATTGGCCTAGTGCCCTTTGGATCATCTAGCGATTTGACCGTGAACTTGGCCATGAGGGCCCTGCGCCTCGGATTCGCCTGAATCATAGATTTCCTGCGCGCCAGAAGCTTGTACGAGAAAGTGCTAGGATTCCAGCCCTTGTCAAGCTCCAAGTTCAAGCTTTCGCATGCCCGCTGGCGTAATCAGCATAAATCCTCCCTGTTACACGACCCGCTGGGCAGCTAAATCTGATTTTCTACTGCCTGGCCCGGAAGAGACGCAGAAAGTGTCGTGTGTCAGCTTGGCAACCAGAAGAACGTTTGTCAACGGACCTCGATGCGCACCAGCGGGATGGCTGGTCCGCCTCTGAGACCATGCGCCTCCGTGAAGCAAGTGATGGCATCCGAAGTCTTCATATCGTCAGGTGGTGGTGGCTAGGCCGGGCCTGCATGGATCAAGTGCCTGTCTTCCATGGGCACGGGCGGCTTCGGCTGCTTCCTGGAAGTATCTGACTGGCCGGGATTGTGGACCTCATGCTGGTCCTGTCAGCTACAAAGGAATCCAAATCTGCAGTGAGCCGGCCCCTTGAGTGCCACAATCAAACATAATCAAACGAGATGCGTCGGCCACGTGGGGCAGCTTATGCAGCACGTTTTCCTTTCTTGCGGCTTTTTGCTTTTCTCGCACGGACCAAGTGATCAACCACAGCCTTCAGCAAGGGCCGGCCCCGGTCACATCCTGCACTTCGGTAGCACGGCAAAAACTTCTAAACGGAGGAAAGCGCGGACCTATCCGCGGCCCGCTCCAAAGCGAAGTCGCGAGGATCTCTGCCTCAGTGTGAGCTTCTAGGCTGGAAGAAACTGAACCCCTCAACCGGGTCGGTGGGAATTCAGTTGCGGCGCGGCCCAAAGGGAAGCACGGACCCTTCAATTGCAAATTGGAGCTATGGCACTCCATGTAGGCAGTGGTTGCATCCTTGGAGACACGCATGGACAAGAACAAACGATCGCGCCCGGGGCCCGAGCCACGGTCCGCCAACCTCATCCACTGTTCGTCATCCCACGCTCTCACTTCATTGCCTGACTGTCTGGGCGGCAAGGCTCTAAGGTCTGAACTTGGCCAAGAGGTCTCCTGCCTGGGGCTGGCCTCGCCGGCACGCGATTTAGAAAACAGGGGGCCCTTCACAAGATCCAAGTACCACACAGAACCCTAGCAAGGAGCCCCTAGCTGGTGAGCCGTTGATCAGTCACATGTGTCGTAGACACATCCGAGCTATGCGGGCAAGCCTTTGCCTCTGGAGGACCCCCATCACCAGGTCGCCAAACCTGAGCCACCCCAGCGGCAGAGAGTGTCCCGCAGCAAAAACGGCATTGCTGAGGTCGGTGCCTCTGGACGGCCCAGGACAGGTTCCTTTCGTGCGCATGCGGCATAAGCGGCAGAAGTGAAACTATCTCTGAGATTGGTCAGTTCCACCATGCGCTGACGACAACAAAAACACGGTGGCGGTGCCTGGTTGTCCAAGACGTCGTCCCAGCAACCACAAGTCCTCTACGCTTCATGAGCAGGAAACCGACCGGTGCATCGTCACAGAAGGCAGTCCTTCCAATGCCGCCGACCCACCGTCCAATCCGGCCCTGCATTTCAAAAAAGATCCACCACCACTTCAGCAAGCTGGAGGCTTTCGCGAACCGATCCAGCTTTTTGCGTTGTTGCGTTAGTCATTATCCGGCTGGACTGCTCCAAACCCTTGCCTGCACTTCCAGACAACCCCCGCTGGGTGCCAGCTGGGCTTAAGCAATCCTCATTAGCATATGAAAGCCCTCGGGACTTTCGAAAGGCTCAGATATTTCGCCCAGGGCCAAGGAGAACGCAACTTCCTGCAGCAGCAGATGATGAACGATATGCTTGCAATCTTCGCCTTGTGCATCCTGCCTCAACTTCTGGCACCAAATGACCCGAGGTAACTTTTCCAAGGTCTCCGCCATTCTGGACGTCAGCAGCGCTGTCCGATTGCTCCCTCACGGAAAAACGCATCTGAACGATTCTGAAGGCTTGGGCTTGGCACTGGCCAGCAGATTCAAGCCTCGCAAACGTTGCGAAGGCACGCTGCTGAGCCATGCCACCGCTCGTGGCAAGCCTGTGGCGTGATCAAAGGCACAGGCTTCGGCCACAGCATGCCATAGCCACAGCCAACCCACGATCGATGTTGACTCGGCCCGAAACTTCTTTCGAATATTTCCCAGTGCCAGCTTTGCACGGCCCTTCGTGACCTGCGGGCAGTCCAAGGTCACACAAGACCCACCGGCAGGCGCATCGGCGATCACATCAGGAGAGGGCCAGGCAGCCAGGCCTTCACGTCCTGGCCGTTGGCATCTTTGGGCTCCTTGCTCCCACTGTGCTTCTTGATGATGTGCAAAACCTGCACCTGGCAGGCAACTGTGCTAACTGCGCCCAGTCACAGTCGATCTTTCGCGAAAGTCTAGACTCTGAGGCCCTAGGCCGTCGCCTCCCTAGGCCCTAGGCCCGAGGCCCGGCCATCTCGTCTCAGTCTGCACCCGGCCTCTCCAGGTTGGTCTGCTGCTTTGCGGCGCTTTGCCGCGCGATCGCCCAGGCCAGGGCCTGCCAAGTCCTCCCAGAGCAAGGCTTCCGCGCCCAGCGACGCATGCGACGCGCACCACGCTTCCAATCCAAAGCAGTTCTGGACTCAGGCAACACACCAAGTTTGTCTAAAGGTGCTGCCGAGCCTGATTCCAAGCAGACAGCATGTATGTCAACGCGACTCCTCACTGATCGCCACATTCGCGGATCCCCTGATTTCCTTGGACGCACAGGACAGCACCATGTTGATTGCAGTCTGGTGGTTGCTGTCTCCTGAAGTCTCCTGTACTCGTCGGCCGAGCAGCGCCACAGTCATCAACAACAGCGGAAGCCGACGGCACGCCGTTGTCTTGTCTACAACTCTCCACACGCCTGCCAGGAAGACAGCTTGAATCACGATGCGTGCTTGGATCCTTCTTCGATCGTTCTGTTCCATGGCCGACCAGGCCTAGCAGCTATTGCGCAACATGCCTACCTGACTCTGACTGTTCGTCCTCAATTACAGGTCGCGTGACGCGTGCTTGATAACATCAGCCAACCGGCAAGCCGAAGACTTTCTCTTTGCACTTCTCTTTGCATCCCAAGGAGTCTGTCGAGGCTTTGCTGTAGGACGGCAGCCTGGCAACGTCCATTCCATCAATGACACGGCCGAAGACACAGTGCTTGCCGTCCAGATGTGGGCAGGCCTCAGTTTTCTCCGTCCGAGAAGACATCCAAAGACCAGGAGACAAGTGACAAGACTTTCCAGCATCCGACCTTCATGCAAATGAAGAACTGAGAAGAGTTCGTGTCCTGGAATGTGTGAGCGGTCTGATGTTGGGACCGAAGCGTGATCTGCTTGTGTAAGTTCTGTACAGCTGTCCCAGACATTCGGCTCAAAGTTCTCAACGTCTTTCGATTCAAAGAACCACTCGGCCTTACCACTGTTGGCCATGCTCAGGATGCCCGGCGCGGTGTGCTTTAAGTTCCTCACGACGATTTACTTGTAACTTCTGAAGTGCTTTTCGGTTGCTGAGTGCAAGCTCTCAACTTGTTCTAGTCAAACAAAGGCACAAGTTCTCATCTGGGAAGGTTGGGCCATATACGGACTCGCCGCCCGTTCCATCACCTCGACCCAACATAGTGTGAACCACTCTCCCGTGGAAGCTTGCACATTGGATACCACCGATGACCCAATTGCGGATGCCAGCACACGCAAGCTCAGGAGTTGGCAATGAGTGAAATCTCCAGCTTGGATCACAAAATTGGGCACAACACGGTGGAACTTCACTCCTGCATGCACGCAGGGGACGCACGGGGCAAGTCCACACAATCCCAGTGCCAAATTCGGAGCCGTCTGAAGAAGCGACATCAGCTGGCCTTTGTAATGAAGCGGTTTACCTCCGGACAAGTTTTGACAGCTCACGGCTCACGACTTTTAAACATCGCGACGATCAGCTACTTTAACGTAGAGCTCACATTTGTGGTACGTGTACGCACCTCGCTTGCCGATGCCCCTGCTGCCAGTGCACAGTAAGCCTTGCATCACAAACAATGACACCATTGCTTAATAACCGTCACATGACACTATTTTGTGAACGAGCAGCGGAAGTTCTCAGCTGTTTGGGGTACGACGTCATTGAAAAGCTCGCAAACCTGAGGCACAATGAATCGCAAAGCAATTCCAAGCAGTTCTGGTCACGCTGGGTGTTTCGTGGACAAGCAGGATTCAGCCAAGCTGTCAAGGCACAATTCGCCCAACTGGAGCTGCATCAATCGCGATGTCAAGGTAGACACGTGGTCTGTTGGGGGCATATTCTGGGACCACCTCAGGTTGAAACTGATCGCCAAGTGACGAACAAACTATCTTCATGTGCTGTCACGACACATCCGTACGGCCACGATGTTTCGTGAAGGATGCGCCAATATCCTTACCACACAGCTGGGTACGTCACTGGTTCAAGCGCGATTTAGCTTCCATTTCTCATGCTAATTTTCAATTATTTCGCTGAGCATCTTTGTTCCCAATCTTCCATCCTGAATCATCCAACACATGTCATGCATGTGACCACGCCGAACGCATCGGCTCAACACCTGCCTAGGTTTTCGCGCCCGCTGGATGGCATCGTCGGTGCTTCAATGCGGCTGGCGATGCATGCTGCGAAATTCTTGAACAACTTGAATGCAGCATTATTGAGAGTTGTGCCCTGTTTTGAAGTTTTGTTGCATGACGCCACGAACTCCATCCGACGTGACTTGAGAAATGCGCGTGACTTCGCGCCATATTTGGCATCTGGCTTGGCATGACCCGACGGGTGCTAGGGTCCATATTCAACACATGTCCAACAACCCCGCTGCATCCGTAAGCAACCTCGCCTGGAACGGGCCTTGGTAGGCTAGGTGACGCTCCTGGATCAAAGCCATGACGAAAGCACATGCACCCATGGGCAAACATGGCAGCTGCACGTATTCCACCATGTCTCTCTGCAGGCAACTGTCCGAACCTGCATGTCACGCCGACCAGAATGTGGGAGTCCAAAATTGCATGTGGCCGATACCCGCTTTGAAGGAAACCATGCCAAAACATGGTGTTTGTTTATTCGAAGATCCGTGGTCCGACACGAAGCAAAACAACGGCCATCCTGGTGACATTGCAACAACTCATCGCAACATCGACCCTTGAACAACATGATCTCATGTTGGTGAGGCGTGATTGGATCGCCTGGTTATTTGCTGGTGTACTAGCTTGCGAACAATCATCGTTTGTGTTTCGTGATGTTGCGATTGTTGAAACGATTTAACCAACACGCAGAGCATGTGACATGTGAGCCGCAAGTGTAGGATTCTGCCGTGGCTGCTGTCGACTGCTTCCATCTCGACGCCCTCCAACACATTACCTCCTGGTCGCTGACATATTGGTAGGATCTTGACCTTGAATGTCAGGTTCTTGCAGGAATGCGGTGTGATAGATATTACCCCCCATATTGAAGTGGTTTTACCCGGCCCCCCTCGTACATTAACGGTCATTTACGCATCACCACCCCTTCTGAAAATCATCGCCGACGGTGTCAACCATGGATGCGGTGATTTACGGTAGAAGTTCGGGATTCGGGAGGGCTGGTGATTCATTGCTGGGCTCTTGGGCTGTGGCTGTCACGATTTGGCCGAGGCCGAGAAACTCAGCGGAAAGGACAGCTCCGAGCCAGCAAAACTTGTTTTTGCTTTTGGGCGCTATGACGGATGATTTTTTTGTGCGGAGGTTCATCCTACATTTTTTACGCGCGACCCGGCGGATCCCAGAAACATAAATCTCCTGAATTGAATGAAGTTCATCTAACCCGGAGTCCAGGGTCAAGGCTTGTGCCACGTTGCGAACACCCCAAAACCGTGAACCCTGACGCCTTGAACCCAGAAACCCTACACCCAGAAACATACCCTCAGGCACTGTTGGGTCTACCCCCCCACCGCATGTTAGACCCCAAACCGTGGGTCTAATATCCAGGTCCTAGGGTCATGAGCAAGGTTATTTTAAACCCACGTCCCGGGCCACACCAAGGCCTACGGGGAGGTCTCTGTTGGGGCCTTTGTTGCTCGGCATTGCTTCGGTACGTTTTCGTTCCCGTTCCCGTTCTGGCTCTTGCGCTTTTGCATGCTACTAAAACTTTCGGGTTCGTTGTTCTTTATCTTTTCGGTTGCAAACCGGTTTCGGATCGGATGCACCCCGCTTCCTTGTGGCGGTTGGCCTCTGCTTGTGCGGTGCTGATTTCGGTTCGGTTCTTGCTGCGGTCCAATCGAGTTGCACTGAGTGCGAGAGCCCACTTCCGAGGTCATCCGTCGCCGCCTCCCCCGCACAATGTCGCCTCTCAAATGTCCCACCTCGCCTCTAGGAGCCTGGGAGGAGCCCGAAGGCCTGATTTTCGTTTCGCACACGGTTTCTGGTTTTCTTATCGATGCGACTCGGGCTGAGCTCGTCCTGGGCTGTTGGCTTTGAGTCGTTGTCTCTCCCCTGTCGGTTCCGGCCAAGCTTCCGTTTGTTTGGGTTCTGTTCCAGCTTGGATCTTTCTTTTTCGCTGTGGTTTCACTTTGGCTTCCCTCAGCTCACATTTCTTACGAAGCCCTTGCAAAGTAGAAAAGGACGAATCCAAGAGTGCTCCAGGCTGAGTTTAGGGTTTCTGGGTTTGCGGTTTCTGGGTTTCGGCGTTTAAAGTTTTTGGGTTTCTGCGCTTTTTGGTTGGGCGATGTTTCTGGGCGTAGGTGTTTAAACCTTTTTCAGTCTAACTGTTTCGGCTTCTGGGTTTCTGCGGTTCTGGGTTTGGGGATGCTTCTGGATTTACGTGCTTAGTGTTTCTGGGTTTTTGCATTTCTGGGATTTTATGGCTTTAAGTGCTGAGGACTTCGAGGTTGGCTGCGTTTGTGGGTTTGGTGATACTCGGACGATGGTTGTGTTTAGGGTTTGTGGCCTTCTGCGTTTCTGGGCATATCTGGGTTCAGGTGTTTGGGTTCGAGACCCATTTATACAAATACACACCGTTACTGCAATGTGTGGGCAATGGACAGCCGTATACCGTCCGGAGGAACAGACCAGGGCACATGGGTACCATGAGCCCTCGCTAACCCATCCACCACGAAACTGACCACAGGACCACGGCGCCGGTTCCGTGTTGTATCCGTTTCGAAATTCCTATCTTACATAGACGTCTACATTGGTTTGGGGTCTTTAGGGTTTGAAGGGTTTGGGGGGTTGGGATGGGTTTTGGGTTTATGCGCTTTTCAGATGCTTGGGTTTGGTGATGTTTGCGGGCTCAAGTTTTCCGGGTTTCTGGGTGTTTAGGTTTCTGGGTTTCTGCGTTTCTGGGTTTTTCGGTATACTTCTGGATTTGAGTGTTTAGGGTTTCTGGGTTTCTGCGTTTCCGGGCGTTTCTGTGTTTTTTTTCTCGCGCCTTTTTACGTCCGCACAACGTGTCCTACCGTCGGAAACTACCTAGACCTAAAGGCGCCTACCGGGTACTAGCGAAGCGGCAGCCGGCTCGGGGCGCTCGCTATCGCGAGGTCCAACACGTCACCCAACGGGAGCGCGTCTGGCGC
>BGNK01001146.1:129032-148248 GCA_003297005.1 Symbiodinium sp. clade A Y106 | reverse complement strand
AGACCACAGACCCGACTCTGGACCAAGAATCCTGACTATACCAGGTGATGCTGGCTCTGGAGCACGCCGAAGGGAGGGACGAAAAGATAAAGCATCACCTCCGAACCTTGGACACGCTGCACAACGTTTTGCAGGCCTCTTCGCCTGAGCTCAGGGTTCAGGGTTCAGGGTTCAGGGTTTAAGGAGTTTAGGAGTTCAGGGTTGAGGGAGGGTTTAGGATTGAGGGCCGAGTGTTTAGAGGCGTAGGGAGGTTAGGGGTTGGGAAAGATCACCGGGCCCTAGCTTCAAATTTCTTCGCCAGCTCTGTATGGTTTTAGATTAGGCGCTGCCGAGAAACAGTAAATCGCATGCTCTCTTTAGACCGGTGGGCCTAGCCCCGTGGGGTCATGTTTGGGTGTGAATTAGAACACTTGTTTCTGGGATTTAGAACACTTATTTCTGGGGTTTAGAACACTTATTTCTGGGATTTAGGACACGTAACTCTGAGATTTCGAATACTTCTGTCTGAGGTCTTGGAACACCTATCTCTGGGATTTACAGCACTACTGATTTCGAGGGGTTTAGAACACTTCTTTATGGGTTTAGGTGTTGAGAACACTTATTTCTGGGGCTTACAACGCGATCTATCCTGGCCCGGTGAACACTTAATTTGGTAGGAAGTTGAACCCTTATCCTGGCCCGTTGAACACTTATTTGGTGGGAAAGTGAACACTTATCCTGGCCTGGTGAACACTTGTTTTGGTGGGAAAATGAACACTTATCCTGGCCCGGTGAGCGCTTATTTTGGTGGGAATTGGAACACTTATCTTGGCCCCGTACACTTATCCTATCTTATCCTGGCCCGGTGCACACTTATTTTTGTGGGAAACTGAACCATGGTCCAAAATTAAGTGTCCCATTCGTCAAGATTCAAGTGTTTAATCGTCCAGAATTAGGCGTCCAATCGTCCAGAATTAAGTGTTCAAATCGTCCAGATTTAAGTGTTCAATCGTCCAGAATTAAGTGTTCAAGTCGTCCAGATTTAAGTGTTCCATCGTCCAGATTTAAGTCATTTAAGTGTTCATTTCTGTACCAGAAACCACTTGAAGAGTTATTGTTAGAGGAAGCCCCTAATTGTTTGACTTTCATGATGATAAAGGTGCAAAGGGTGCTGACGATGACAACGACAACGAGGATGAGGATGAACATGAGGATAGGTATCACGATGATCGAGGTGATGATGCTGATCATGGCAAGAGCGATGATCGGGAACATCACCACGGTGGTGGTCGTCGTGGTCATCGCTGTCGTGTTCGTCGTCCGTCCTCGTCCTCCGCGTGCTCCGCGTCCTCCGTGTCCTCCGCGTCGTCATCGTAGTTGCTTTAGCAGTGTCGGTGCCAGTCTTCGTGTGAGTATCGCTGCTCCACTGTCGCGCAGCTGCTGCTGCTGCTGCTGTTGCTTCGACGGGTACGGCAACTCCTTTTCGAACACACTTTCTGCTTGTTGATAGTTGAAGGTCAAGAAGTTCAACCGCATTGTGCACATGAAGACAGCGAACAAAGTGTCATGCGCCTTCAACGTCGTGGAGGCAGTGGGCATCGTTCAGAGGGCTCGGTGGCCGGCTTGAGCCAGTGCTCTACTCCCAAACTCCCACACATTTTGCTTTCAGTCTGGAAGCGCCTCGCATTGCTTCAGCCCGTCAATTTCTTGAATCTCCGAATTGACAGACAAGGTACGTGGCAAGATTAGCAGGGCGGGCCACAAAGCCTTCTGCCCTACCCCTGTGCCCTAAATCTGTTCAGCCACCCTAGGCCTAATCCCTTAACCGCTGCGACCTCCCGCACTCAAGCCTCGACAAAGCCCATAAACCAGGAAAGCTTTTGCTCCACTCTCGACCCAAAGCCGACCGGAAAACTCTGCGCCAAGAGTGATGTACTTTAAAGAGCGGTTGAGGGTAATGAACCCGCAACCCTAAACCCTTAAACCCGATACAGGCTTTCTTCTGTGCCATGGCCTTCGGGGACGACATCAATGGTATGATTCGGACCTGTCCGCCACCTCGCCCTCCACGATCCGAGTACGCCTGCCAGGTAGGGGCTGACAGGGTTTAGGCTGGTGTAGGCTTAGTTCTTTGTTGGGTTTCGCTGGGGGTTCTATGCAGGGGCTTGGGGCTGAGGCTTTGGGTTGAGGGCTTTTGGGGTGTGGGTGTGGGGTTCTGCGCAGGGTTTGGGCTAAGATGAGAGTCTTCGCGAGTGGGAGTTTTGAAGTTCCAGGGACACGCGGAAGGTTTCCAATACTTTGCTGTAACTGGCTTCACAAGGTTGCAGAAAACGACAAGGGCCCAACACATCAGACAGAGACAGAAAGAAAAGAATAGAGAGCTCGTGAACGAAAGAAAAAGACAAGGAAACCGAGGCAGACAAAGACACAAGACATGCTCTGCTTCGAGCCATCCTCATCGTGCAGCACTTCTTCTCCCTCCTCGTCTTGCTGCTGCTGCTGCTAAAGCGGCTACAACTACAAACTACAACTGATACCACTACCGCCACTTGCGCCGACGGCATGTCTATTCTTGTGTCTCTCAATCTGCCAATGAGCAAGACTGTCGTTCCGAAAGTTGGGCTTGTAGCTTAAGAATTGCGATGCTGCTACTACTACTACTACTGCTGCTACTACTACTACTACTACTACTACGACTACTACGACAACTTCTACCACCACCACAGTAAACTATCACCACTACTACTTGTCACTGCTACGAAGTCAGCGGTGATTCATTGCATCCTTGCCTTGCTGTTCGCCTAGGTGTGCTTTCTATATGTTTGCTTCGACGTTCCATAGCCATGCCAGAAACATAGTTTTTGACAGCAAAACACAACTAGTCAATCACACCGTCATACCCGAAGCTGGATTAGTGCCTGTAGCGCCCGCCTGCAAGATCCTGTGTCCTGAACCTAAGCTCTAGGTCCCTTGCATCTCAGCTTCCCGTCTTTTCGACCGTGTCCCTGGATGATCCTTCTGCCCTAGTCCTTAGATGGGAGTTTCCGAAAATAGGGGACCCTAATATAGTACCCTAAATAGTAGGATCCTTATTATAAGGACCCCAAAATAAGGTACCCCTAATTTTCGGAAACTCCCAGATCAGAGCACGGGGATGTCCTTGAATTGCGGAATCCGCAGTCCCAATCCAAAGCCCCGAAAGTCCCAGACCCGAAGAAACTTTGAGAACCCTGAACCCTAAACCTTGGAAGACCCTCGCACCCTCCTGAACAATCCTCAAGCCTTACGGAATAAACTGCGAAAGTTGATTCGAGCATAACCTTGGACCCCAAACCCTTAAGGGTCCGAAGCGCTTACAAGCCCTCAGAAAAATCCGCGAAGGTTGATTCGGGAATGTTAATCTTCTGGGTCGGGAACCTGGCATCAAAGCTCGCCGCAGCGGTTTCGGAATGCTGCTTGGACTTTGCAGTTACAGTACAGGGGTTCGGCTTGCTGAGTTTCCGTTTAGGTCTGGGCTGTTTTCGAATTCTCGCATTTTGCGGTTGTTGATGGTTCGAAGTTCGATCGTTTCGAGCTGTTCCGTGAAGGTTTGAGCAGTTGGGTTCCAGGCTTCGGGTCTTTCGGTGTTGCGTTTTTTTGTGGACTTTTCAGGATGCTTCCGCACCGGTCGTCTTTTTCTTGGTTGCCCAAACACGGCGTCAAGTCAAGGAGTTGCACTACGTAGCATCGTTCTCCCACAGTCACATGGCTTAGACGTTCCATCTAAATCTACAGAAAACAATAGCTCCGCACGGAGTACCGAGAAACCCATATCCCCGCAGTCTTGGTGGATGCTTGATCGCTAAATGGTTTCAGGCACATTACTCCGTTGAGGGGTATTTGGCTTTCTGGGTAGACCACCTTTAATTCTCGCTAGGAGTCTCTTAAAGAAATGAATAACAAAATAAAAGAAAGCGTCCCTTACAAGCCTCACTCGCCAGATGACGGGTTACAGTTCATGACGCGTGTGTGACGTCGTCATGCTTGTGACGCATGTCTAACAGTCGAAGCTCAAGCCGGGCGGATCGAATGCCAGGACCCCTGCATTTGCTTTCATCTTCGTGTGAAGCTGGCCTGTGCCAGAGTCTAGTTTCCGGAACCGGCGCATAGCTCTTTTTGCTGGTACCTTCCTTGGTCGGTGCTCCCTTGAGGGATCCAGTAGGCTGAGGGCAGCTTGTTTCGGGTTACCCTAGAAACACCGAGAGATCTTGGGCGCGCGAGAGCAAGTACGGCACCCTGAACCCAAAAAAGAACCCTAATTTGGAGGACTACCCATGTCCCCAGCCACCACCCCCCCCGAACAGGCGAGAACACGCTCAGCGTGGGAGGTGGCCTCTACGGCCTATTGCCGGGCAATGATCGTGGGCCGCTCTGTGCCTCAGGCCGGGGGAGGGTTGATTCTTGGGTTTTGGGGGTTACTGTTTTTGTGAGGCTACTGCTTTTGTGAGGATTCTATGAGGATTTCTTCACGGCTCTATTTATCACGGGGCTTCAGATTGATTGGGGGAGTCTTGGATTTGAGGTTGCATTGACGCCTTCAGGGTGCTGTGTAGCAGGTAGAACTCCGGGCATCCGACCTTTGAGGCGCGCAATATGCCGCGAAGCAATACCCAAAATCCGGATCAAGAAGCTTTGCCAAAAAGTCCTCAAGGTGGTGTGCAAACGGTTTACCTCAACATGCAAGTTCTCGTAAGGATTTTAGAGTATTTGTTTATTCGGGTTTCTGGAAGACGGTGGTCGAGAAGAAGTAGGTTGGTGGCCCGCGGAGTTAGCCAGTATCAGCCAAGTAGAGCAACCATTAGTTATGAGTATTTCCAGGCAAGACTGTGACCCGAGTTCTAGCCACATCAACTGTGGGAAGTGTACGTTTGCAGGTTAAGATTGCAGGTTTGCGGGTTTATGGTGTAAGGTTCGGGTTCGGGATTTCAGAGTGTGAAGGGTCGATGTCAGGCGTGGGATGGTTTGAGCTGGCGCGAAAGCCGCAAGGAACATGGGAGCTTATAGCTCCTGATTCCCTGATGGCGTGCCCCAGGACAGCTGAAACCAGAAAATATCTGAAACACCATTTATTGAGACCCCTGCATTATATACCCACCTTGGAACTCCGCACCATAAGCATCCCCAAACAGGGGCCCGGTTCGTGTTTTTTTTGAGGGGGCGCAGCAGAAAGTAAGAAAGAAAGAAAGAACGACAGAAAGAAAGAAAGAACTATTGAAAGAGAAAAATAAAGAACGCAAGAGAGAAAGAAAGAAACGAGGGAAGGAAGTAAGAAATGAATAAAGAAAGAACCAAAGTCTTCGAAGAAAGAAAGAAAAGGAATGAACGAACGAAATAAAGAAATAAGCCCAAAAGACACAATTTGAACAACACGAAAGAGAAAGAACGTTAAACAAGTACAGAAAGAAAGAACCAACCAATAGAGTAGTACATAATCTAATATAGTAAAATATACCATAATAATATAACATACTATTATACAATATACTGATTATTATGTTATATATAGATATACAGTATATACTATGTTACAGTATATTACAGTATAAACTAAGATGTTGCTTTGTACTATGTTATATTATATTCTACTGCATTGTTTACTGCTTTTATGTTATTATATGTTATAACAAGCTGTGTTATGTTATGTCAGAAAATGTCGCATTATGTTTGTGATGTCGTACCGTCTTATGTCATTCTTATGGCTTACTATGTTATACTATGTTGGAGTGCTAGCGGCAGAACAGAAACGAACAGGCAGGGAAGAACGAACGACCTACCCTTGCGCTTTTTTGAGCCGTGCAAGCTTGCTTCAATTAGTGTTTTCGAAGCCCATCATGCGAGCATTGTGTTTGCAAATGGGGGGGGGCTGCGCCCCGCCCAGCCACCCCCCCCCCACCCCGCTTTTTTGAGCCGTGCGAGGTTGCTTCGAAGTATATGGTTCTTTTTGAAACCCATCGCGCGAGCATTGTGTTTGCAAATATGGGGGGGGGGGTGCGGCCCCCCCCCCAGCTGTTTTAAACCGTGCAAGCTTGCTTCAAAGTACATAAGTTTCCTTTTTTGAAATAGATACATGCTGAACCAGAATCGCCAAATGAGGGGGCATGTTTAAGATGTATGGATGATGAATCGGAATCGCCTATGAGGGGGCGTGTTTAAGATATAGGATGAGCCGGAATCGCCAAACGAGGGGGCGTGTTTAAGATATATGAGGAACCGAAATCGCCAAATGAAGCGTGTTTAAGATATACTATGAACATGAAACGCCGAATGAAAAGGAGAAGGCATGTTGTAGATATATGAGAGACCGGAATCGCCAAATGAGAGGGCGTGTTGTAGATAGATGATGAACCGGAATCGCCAAATGAGGGGGCGTGTTAATTAAGATTTCAGATGAATCCGGAATCGCCAAACGAGGGAGAATGCTTAAGATATACGACAATGATGAACCGGAATCGCCAAGTAAGGGGGCGTGTATGATAGACCGGAATCGCCAATGAGGGGGCGTGTTGTAGAGATATGATGAATCCCCCAAGTAAGGGGGCGTGGTTAATGTAGATGATGAACTGGAATCGCCAAATGAGGGGCGCGTCTTTAAGATATGATGAACCGGAATCGGCGAATGAGGCAACGTGTTTAAGATTTATGATAAACCGAATGACGGGGCGTGTTTAAGATATATGAGGAACCGGAATCGCCAAACGAGGGGGTGTGTTTAAGATAAGCATGAATCCGAGGAGGCAGGACATTTACACTGACAGGCAGAAGTCTCTCTCCGATGCTCCTTCCCCCTCCGACCAGCCACGCAAATCAGCAAGTCCATGTACGTGAGAATGAGAATAGACCTAAACCGTTGCGAGGTGGAACACCCCGAAACCCTAAAAAAAACCCTAGAATTGCCCGAGGCAAATTGTCCTCGGAATTGCTGCATTTCTCATGGTTTTAATGTTCAGAAAGGGACGCTGTGGGAGCCCAGTTTTCCCACACAGTGGATTTCAAGGGTTTCTTAGATGCAGTGTCTATTGTCTTGAAGTATTGTTACAGTTACATTTGCTGCTACTTATTTTGCTTCACTGACAACCGCATGTTTGTTTTGCTTGTTATGAAATATTGTGTGTTATTGTCCTGAAGTACTGTGACTGTAAAGCAAGAGTAGAAAGAAAGAGCAGGAATTCATTATAGTCAATATTTCAGTGTTTGGGATCCGAGCCTCGGGGGAGGGCCAAAACAAACACAAGTGTCGGACCACATTTTAATTTTCTTTTTTTGGCCGCCCCCCCCGCGCCCNCCCCCCCCCCCCCCCCCCCCCCCCCCCCCCCGACCCAGGGGAGGGAGGCCTGGAGGCCACAAGCTTCGGGGGCCCCCAGCCGCTGTATGTTTAGTTTCTCTCCTGCATGTGCGTGGGGCGCGTGGGGCGCATGCAATTGATGTGCAATCTACTCGTCTAGATCCAGGCTCATGTAAGTTTAGATAAGACACATGATAAGCAGATCTGGCTTAATCAAGAATTTTACATCTTAAGTTGTGAAATCAGCCCCGGCAACTAAAAAGCTTTGTTTTTAGCACGGTAGCACATTCAACATGCATCGCTTTCCGAATGCATCATTATCACATATCATATTGACAAGGCCGCAATCCAGCATTGTCATCATTCATGTCAAAATCAAACGGTATTTGTTGAAGGAAGTAAAAACGGATATATCCAATAATGTTCATACTCATGTTCCGAATGTCTTACTACAAAACTAGGCTTTTCGAGGCACTGCTGTACCACGTGCGAAACAACAGTCCCAAATTTGTTGTACGTGCAGGATCTCCATTTAACATGAATTTAGGGTAAAAGCGATATCATGTCCGTTCCAACACTCATGGCAGAGAACCGTAACTGATAAGAGGCGAAGAACAAGATTCCACAAGGTATCTACATTATACTAGATACGGGCAGAAAGGCGCAAAAGGCACGACTTTGGTGATGTTGTCCTCAAGTTATGTGTGTGCATGTTTCGCACAACATACAGGGAGGCAGTGAGAAATATGGAAGCAGTGTTGGGGAATACATGTAATAGTCACAAAGTGTTGATGTTGCAGCCTACATCCATCCAAGTGTGCTGTACGGGGGCAGGACTTCTACAACATGTTGGCAGGTCGTGAGCTCGCACTCGGTCTATTTTATAAGAGGTTTGGTTGTGGTTGATGTTGTCCTACAAATATAGTCACATAATGCAAAAACGAATGCACAATTCTCGTGGTATTCTATCTCAACAATGACAGGTTTTATAAGCAAAATCCGCACGTGAACTGAACAAAGTTTGAAGGTTTGTTGGAGACCACAGCCCCCTATCGGATTTTAAATCCAAATCCATATAAGTCGAATGCATTCAGAAACAAACTTTTGTTCGCGAAATACAAAACTTGTTTTAGAAACCCTAGGAATCAGCAAAGTTAAACTTGTGGATTCTAAAGATCCCGTTGGGGATTTTTATCGGGTTTCTAAGCATATGCTGCGGCTGTATAAGGCCATCCTGAAGGTCTTTATGAAGGAGTGCTTCTTCGTCACTATTCAAGCTGAAGTGAGAACCCATGGGAACCCCATCGAAGACCACCGGCGTGCAGATTCGGATGTATGACGCACTTTGGCAGGGCGGTCAGCAGGAACTCAAACTCAAGGGGTCTTCAAGACAGAAAAGCATCTTAATAGCGGAGAGTGCATACAAAGGACGGGGGGGGCTTGTCTGATATCTACTCCAAATCTCTAAACCAATAGGCCAATAGACTATAAACATGAAGAAGATGTCATATCTAGGATATGCCGCAACCCATATGACAAGGTGGTAGGTAAATGGGACATACCCACACGCCAAGCTATGTGTCAGGAGACTATCCGCATTAGTCCTAGATAGCAGGCATTTCAATCAACACGGGACTCGTGAAACTAAGTCTGTATGAGACCCCAAAGTCCTCTGGAAGACACAATGGGGATTGACAATAGGATCCATTCTAGAGTTTAAACAGTGATATAATACAGGGGTTTTGTAAGACAAACCACGCGACATAGAGATACCCTGCCTTCATAAAACCAGGAGTCGGAAGATACCACTGTCCCCTTATGTTGATAGGATGTATTTAAGCTACAAGCTGTCATGTAGAAGTTTTGAAGGCATGTGTATGGTACAGGTAATATAGTTTGTATGATAAGCATGAACTCCCACAACATTCAAGTTCGAAGTTAATATGCCAAGTTGGTCCCGAACCGTAATAGTAAAAATCTGCAAGTTTAGGCCGCCTAGACTGTGCGGTTGATTTACATAAGAGTTGCATACATGTTGACGTGCAAGTTCCGTAAGCAGTGCCGTGCCAGTTGAATTTATAAAGTTAAACGAAACACGATGCGGACACATGCAAAGGACTTGGCTCTAATCTACCATATGTGGCGTTATACTGAGTCCGAGACCATATCTTCTGAAATCAGAGCGGGCATATGCTACACACTCCTGGAACGGATACATTTGTTCCTTAGGCATCATGCTTTCGAACGAGTGCTGCAAATTACTTGCGAGGAAAAACCTATGGAACGACGGAAACCGATTGAATACGTGTTGGTTTGGAGCTGAGTACATTTGCACGTGTTAGACCACCCTTCTATTTCAACAGTGATTTTCGCTACAAAACATGCGAAAACACCGTAAATATGGGGCCCCCAGGGCGTCCCCACCCACTAATTTTTTGGCGCTTATTTTTTTTGTTGATCCTTGGATCTATTTTTTGATGCCTCACCCCATAACTCTGACTCTAATCTCTGCAGCCAAAACTCTAAGCAACAGAGCAAGTTAATGTTCGTTCTCATCTGGCAACGAGGTGTGGGTCAACTTGCCGGTGCCTTGGGGGAGTTGGCTGGGGCTTCGTCGATGGCTGCAACCACGTGCGGGAACATAACGAACGATGATGAATATGACTATGACTATGAGATGCTTGGCTAGGTTTTATAACCGTAAACCCAAAAATCCCCAAACCCTGAACCCCAAACCCCAGAATCCCTTTGTGTAACCTTCATGGAACCCTTCTCAGCACCCTAAGAGATGCTTGGCTAGGGTTTAGCCGTTTTTCGAACCCAGACTCTGCTGATCAGCTTAAATCCCCAAACCTTTATCCTTTATGGGGCTTAGGCTTTAAAAAGCCCTAAACCCTAACCCCTAACCCCCTAAACCCTAAACTAAACCCCGGGTCCAGGCTTTTGAGTTTAGGTTTGAAGCTGCTGTTTTTCTTTGTTCAGTAGGGCGACGGAGCTACTAGGGTTGATGATATAAATCCTGCATTACCCATAATAAGGAATGTACCATAATTCCCATAGTCTAAGATCATTAAGGTAACGCAGGATGTATATCATCAACAGTAGCACGAAGGCTATGCTTGCAATTGGGTTGAGGTTCGGGGCTCCCGGCTGTGATTTTTGACTCCTTCCTGCGGGATGTCATTCCCTCAACAGCAAGCCCCGAACCCCTCACACCCTATACCCGAAATTGTAAACCCTCATCCAAAGCCAGGCATCATCACAGGAACCACTTCTTCGAGGGGCACGTCAGCACCTTCGGAGATCAGACGCAGGAATATAACCGATGGAGGAACTTGGAGAGAGAGCACGAACGCAAGCTCCTGATCGGAGAGGGCTATGTAGGCCAGGGATAGGGTCTTATTCCTTGGGGCCTTAGTTGTCTGACTAGAGCTATGCTATCCCAGAACCCCACTCCAATCATCGCCGGAAAATCCTCCAGAAGTCTAGAACCCGTCAGGGAGCCCTAATGGGAATCTCGTTCTGTCTGCTAAGGCCCTCAGGGGGTGTTTCTGGTTTTGGGCCTGATGTTCAGATTCGGAGTGCCTGGGGCTGCGGGTTTCCAGACCTGGGCCCTTTATCTGAACCACAAACCGGGACCACCCAAACAAATCCCTTACAAACCCGAGGAAAACCGTAACGCCGAAAAATCTCGAAATACTTTAACCGAGGAACCTTCTCCGCATTGTCGTCCTTTCATGAAGGGATGGTTGTGTCCTTCGGAGCCAGAAAACCCCCCAAACCCCATACCCTGAAACCCTAAAACCTGGAGACCCTTGTACAATTCCTGTATCAACCTCCCCTTAAGCCCGATTGCAACCCTAAGAGCCTCAAAAATCTGCAACAGCAAACCCAGCACCGCAAACAGTGGACGCCCTAAAGTCCTCTGAAGCCGAAGGTAAGATAGTAAGATGGTCAATCAGATCCAAAAACACGTAGGGCTTAGACCACCTGAGACCCTTATAGGTCACCCTGTAGGGCGCCCCTAAAGCCCGGCGGAGGCAACGACATTCAATGTGCAGTGGACGTGGGCTTGGTCGCCACAAACATCGCAAACATGGGCCTTGCAACTGGGTTCTGTGTTTGCTAAGTTTTAAGGCAGAAGTGTTGAAGGCTTCATAAGTTATCCATAAAGTCTGTATACGGCTGTTTAGGCGTTTTTTTTGTGTATACTGTTTATACAGGATGCTACAAGGGCTTTCTAGGGTCTACAAGGATTCTCTAAAGGTTTTGATGGGGTTTTCGAATTACAGGGCCTGCCTTATTTGGTGTCGACGAGGATTGTATAGAGCAACCTAAAGTTCGTCACAAGCTCCCCTCTAACAACCCGTGAAGCCAAACCAACAACCCGAAACCTCTGAAACCTTTGAAACATCTTTACAGCACTCTAAAGATCCCTCCACTCTCTTTTAAGGCCCCAACCCAACCGTAAAGAAATCTTAGAAGCCTTTCGCCAAAAAGAGATGAGCTGCTCAGGCAATCAACTCGGCAGTGAGATCGGGAAACTGTCAGAACAAGATTCTGCCAAAGCGAGAAGCTTCCGGGGCTGGCTTTGCTTTAGAATTGAGGGCCCTGTAGGGTCCTTTAGTGCACTGTTGGGTTGCGAGGGCTTTAGGGGTTTAGGTCTAGGGCCGTTAGGCTCTGGCTTTGGGGTGATCCTTTTGTGTACGGTTCAGGGTTTTTTTTGGTAAGGGTCCCTCAACGGTTTCCTTCGAGGTTTTTTGCGGGTGTTATGGTTTTATATGGTGCTTGCGGAGGTTTTGGCTCTGTTGTGGTGGTTTTAAAGGTTCACTTTGGGAGCTGTACAAAGACTCTCTGAAGGTCTCATGGGGGTTCGGGTTTTCTCAACATTAGTGACCTAGCCGAGTCGGGACTGTTGGTGGTTGTGGCGGTCTGAAAGTCTATTGAAGTCTATTGCAGGAATAAGCCATACCCCTCAGACATTGAAGCTTTGAGCCTCTGAAACCGTCAAGCCATTTCACTCTCAACCCCTTGAACCTTGGACCCTTAGACCCCTAAACCCTACACCAAAAACCCTTGAAACTTCAACTCTCAACCCAAAAACCTGAGCCAAGGCTCTGTGCACCGTTGACATCGGGAGAGCCGTTTCCTTCTTCGCTCAGATCGTGACCTTCCTACAGTTCTCGATTCTCAATTGTGAGGACCGACATTGGTGTCAGGATCCAGGGTAGTTAGTGATGCTATTCCTTAAGAACCCAGCATATCATCGTAGCGTGTCAGCCGCAGTTCCCTGATTCGATTCTCCAGGTCTCGAAAGTACCGCGCAGCCCACTGTAGGGTTTAGCGTTTTGGAGTTGAGGGTTCCAGAAGAAGTTCCGGGGATGAGGCCCAAGCAACAGCAAGGAATTCTCATGCACGCATCTACGGAGTTGAAGTCGGGTTTACATCATGAATCTTTCTGGTGAAGTGCCCTAAGCACATAAATAGGTAGATGCATATTGTATGCATGTTTATTTGTCGGTCTGACTGTGTGTCTGTCCGTGTGTTGGTCGGTCGGTCTGTCTAGTGTATCTGTGTGTAGGTAGGTAGAAATGTAGGTAGGTAGGCAGGCAGGTATGAAGCTCTGCATATAGGTGTGTGTGTGTCTATGTGCGTGTGTATGTGTGTCCAGCTCTGTGTGTGTGTGTATGTGTAACGTATGCATGTGTTTGCGTATGTGTATGTGGGTGCATATGTATATGAATATATATATATGGTATGCTGTATATTCCAGAATATATTTGTGTATATATATATGCATACGTGTATGGATACATGTGTGTGTACATGGCTCTGCAACATCCGAGGTTGCCTGGCTTCGAGAAAACATGTAGTCACAGCCATTTAAGTGAGAACTCCCTCATCCACTGCGCAGCTGGAAACCCATCATCTAAAAGAAAAACCTTGTCAGTTGCGAAACCAGTGTTTAATGGGCAACCTTTATCTATTTTTCAAGAGGAGAACGTGTATCCATAAAAAAATCCTGCCTAGTAGGAAAACCATTGCCTCGTACGAAGGATCGGCAAATGATTGCAAGCATACTATATCCATGCGTGTGCATGTATGTATATATATATATGCATTTGTCCTTCTCTCGCTCTCTCTCTCTCTCTCTCTCGTTCTCTCCCTCGCTCTCTCTGCATCTGTACTACATCTCTATATCTCAGTATCTATGTATTATTACAACTACATACTCATGTACCTACACTGTTTCACACTTGTAGATTTCTACTTCCTGAGATCTCCAGATCTCTATATCTTCGTATCTACATCTATATCCACATGCCTATGTCATTTGCATATGTACATGTGTGTTCATATATTCCGTCTGAGCATTGGTGAGTGCATGTTTTGCGAGTTATTGTAAAAGAGCGTTAGGAGCAATCTCTTTTACTTTGCAGTCTGAGCCTTGAACTCTCAATCCTCAGCCCTAAACCCACATCGCCGTTGCAGTCTGAAGAGCCCTGGGCCCTGAAATTGAACCAAAAGTGGCGGCATATTCTAGGGTAAGGAGCCGGAGAGGCCGACATCCCAAACCATCTGCACCTCCCACCTGTACTAGCAAGATGAGGAAACTAGTAAAGCAAGCAAGTCAAAAGTAGGGTTCTAAGTGCTTTAGTGGGGTTTCCTGCTTGTAGCTCTACTTGTAATAGCCTACCTTCTGCGTCCGTCATTGAAGAAGCTGCATTCTAAACCTGAACCCAAATCGTAAACCCCAGAACATAAGCCCAAAACAGTACCCAGCGAAGTCAGTTAGTTTGCACCCTGAGGCGTTGTAGGCACAGAGGCTGTATTCACATATAGAAATATGTACAGAAATAACAATACTAATGTTATTTACTATTTTGAAGATTAAAAGAATACTGATAGTACATATAATGATAATGAGTTAAGAATGTAGAACTCTAACTAAGAATATGCTACCCCCCCCCATTGACCTACCTTTGTTGGGTGTCTCAGGAGCACGGAATAGCAATGACTCATGATTCGAACACGACAAAGACTTGAACTGAAAAGCTGCGATGACAGATATGNGGAGCACGGAATAGCAATGACTCATGATTCGAACACGACAAAGACTTGAACTGAAAAGCTGCGATGACAGATATGGCTCTGCTGCAGCATACTAGAAGCACACTTCGCGTGACGATGCAACAAAGTTCTCGCGTGAGTCGCTGGATGACGTGTGGAGTCTCTCAAACAACAAAACTGAGAGCACACCTTCTGGCTTCTGGATGGCAGGATGNTAGAAGCACACTTCGCGTGACGATGCAACAAAGTTCTCGCGTGAGTCGCTGGATGACGTGTGGAGTCTCTCAAACAACAAAACTGAGAGCACACCTTCTGGCTTCTGGATGGCAGGATGATATGCAGAGTTTCTCAAACAGCAAAACTCAGAAGAGACCTCAGACCAGAAGGTTTTCACAGAGCAGGGCGCTTTGCGAACCCTGCGGTGTACTCCCGGAGGAGTGCACCTGTGCATGCCCACAGATCCTCGTTGCGGTGCCAGTATTCCCACTGTGCACTGCGAATCTGCAGTGCGAGAAGGGAAGATCCGGCTTTAGCCCGTTGGTTTCTCCGCAAACGCTCCTTGATGAAACGCCAGGCCCGATCGATGATCTGGGTCCCGGCTTTTGTTTTAATTGTGCGTCCATCAGGAAGCTTATGCGAGGACACCTTGACAAAGGTTGGCTTCTTCCAAACCCATTTGCCCGCTCTTTTCACACGCTTCTTCTGGTGAATGACAGCATCATGCAGCATTCCCGGCACTTTCATGCGGTAGGAGCGAGCTGAATCAGAATGCAGGATGACGCGGCGGTTCTTCAAGTACTTGTGGGCGAGAGGTTTCCAGTCAATCTTCCTCATAGCTCCGGGTCCGGGAGCACGAGGAACAGTGACCGCTGGATTGAGCTTCACGAGAACCAACGTCTTGGGACATCCCCGCTGCACCAATCCACCCCATTGCTCCCAAAGTGTGTTCTTTCCCGCATTCTGGTCCGCGTCCGAAACTTCCCATGGCTCCAAAGTCTTTTTGTCGAAGGTGGCCTCATCCACCTCGACATCTCGCCATGCACGGGGGGCACCGCCGAAAGTGATAGGCTTCTCGACTTTGAGAACGTGGGACTTGCGAATGAGTGCTAGGCTGCGGCTCATTTTCTCGATGGCCTTGTGATTGATGTGAGTGACCAAATGAATGACACTGAGAGGGACAGAGCAAAGGCGAAGGAGAAGTGCTGCTGACTGCATTTGCAGAGAATGCCCCTCANGGCTCATTTTCTCGATGGCCTTGTGATTGATGTGAGTGACCAAATGAATGACACTGAGAGGGACAGAGCAAAGGCGAAGGAGAAGTGCTGCTGACTGCATTTGCAGAGAATGCCCCTCAGGACCCGGCGTTGCAGTGAAGATCGGATGCAAGTGGATAGGGGAGACGTACTGCTGGCAGTTTTTCTTGTTGCAGCGATGCCAGAGTCCGTTTCGACCAGCATGTTGTTGCAAAGNGGGAGACGTACTGCTGGCAGTTTTTCTTGTTGCAGCGATGCCAGAGTCCGTTTCGACCAGCATGTTGTTGCAAAGTGCCAAGAACTCCTGCTTCACATTTGGGGCAAACTGCTCCAGACCATTCTGGCAAGAACTTGTCCTGCTTTAGAATCTTGATGATGCCGGTGTCACTCGCTTTGATGAGCTCCTGGATTGTGCGGCGCCATTTGGTTTGATCTACACGGAGACAGCCGCCGCCTTGCGAATGGCGCTGATAGGCAACCTTGTTCCAGGAGGACGTCTTGTTGCTGACGGGCTTCTTGAGGACCATTCGGCCGACTCCTCTCTTGGGCGCTGGGAAAGGATTAAACCTCTTCACCATGGCTGCTAGTCAGAATGTGGAAGCCTTCAGTTTTGATCTCAAAACTGCTGGGATATACGGAATGTCCCATGGACAACGATCATTTCGACGCGAATGGCATGAAAGTCAGAACGCATAGTGAATGACAAGATGCGTACTCATTTTCTTCCGCAAGCAGGCGCGCGTAGTCTGTATGCGAGTTGACGTTAGAGAAGAGACCTCACATTTTTCTGAAAGTGCTTGAGGAACTGTTATGGTGAGATCGGTATGATCCGCACCTGGTTTCTTGGCATCAAAATCCTCCTCAATTGCCCGTATGAAAAGTATTCAGCTAATGTTTTACGACGACCTTACTATACTAACTGTGTTTAAGGGAGCAACTGGGGAAGTGCCATGGTGGGATTTGATGGAGAAGCCTTCCAACTCATTCAGTGCCGAACTCGCCGTTCAGCGAAGGCCGTGATGTAAGCGACTCAGACGTTGTAGTCTTGGTCTGCAGCCTCTTCGAGTTGCTGAGTGAGATTAGACATGGGATCGACGATCTCTTCCTGGCCCTCCTCAATGTCCATAGGCTCTCCTGGCGATGTCGCCAGGGGGGCCGATGGGGATGCAGCGAAAGCCTGAGGAGATGTCGCCGATGCGTNAGACATGGGATCGACGATCTCTTCCTGGCCCTCCTCAATGTCCATAGGCTCTCCTGGCGATGTCGCCAGGGGGGCCGATGGGGATGCAGCGAAAGCCTGAGGAGATGTCGCCGATGCGTCCGACTGGAGGGATTCCGCGTTGATGTCAGGGGATGCCGCGAGCATTGCCGATGGTGCTTTCGGAATTGCCTTGGGAGATGCCGCAGTAGCCTTCGGAGATGACGCAGTACCGTTCGGAGATGCCTTGTGAGATGCCGTAGGTGCCTCGTCCGAAATGGTGATGCAGAGGGAGCGCTGGCTTAGTTTCTTGCGGAATGTGCGAAACTTCTGATTCACTTCTTCGGGCTCCTTCTTCACGGGAACCTCAGAATGAATAACTAGAGGCAATGATCTTTTGGGCCTATGGCAAGTAGTGGGTTTTACAAGGTATCTGTCGGGGTACAAGCTTCTAAGCGGTCATAGAGTCTTACAGCAGGACAACAGATCATAAACAAATATACANGGCAATGATCTTTTGGGCCTATGGCAAGTAGTGGGTTTTACAAGGTATCTGTCGGGGTACAAGCTTCTAAGCGGTCATAGAGTCTTACAGCAGGACAACAGATCATAAACAAATATACAAGAAAGCCCAGAAACACCTACGAATGATGAAGGCGCCGCGTCTTCAGGCTTCACTTCTGTGTCCTCTTCTGCTTTTGTTCTTGCACTGTCGTGTCCGGACGACGACGGGTTAGTCAGCAGAGCTTGGGTGGACTTCACGGACTTGAAGCGCTTGGGGACGTTCTCAGTATCGGCCTCATTGCTTTGGTCAGGAAAGTAAGTGGTGGTGGCGTCAATCCCTGCAAGCCGAGGACGGGTTTCTCTAATGAACTTTTTGCCATCGAAGTTTTTGCCGGATATTGTGCTGCAGCGGGGGATTGTCTCACCATCAAGCCCTGCTTGAAGTAGATTGAGGGACCATTGCAAATGCTTGCCATGCTCAGCGGGAGCTGCAGAAAGTTGACCGCGCTTGTACGCTGCCAACTTAGCACGGGCACAGTGGGAAACCATGCCGACATCAGCGCTTGGCCATGCACGGCGGGGGACTGGTGCTGTCGAGGTGCCGGGAAGCCGAATGTAGATTCCGCGATCCGTGAAAACCACTACGACCGAGCGCTTGAACACGGCGATGAGATCTTCATAATCGAAGTCCTTGTGGAATGAAGGCCGCACCAACTTGAAGAAGGTATCGAAATCAATGTGGTCGGAAGATGAACCCTCGCCCATGACCGGCTCCACCGTTCGATCATACGGGTTGGAGCATACCTGGCAAAGTTGATTCTTCTCGTAAGAAGAGGCGGTGTATCGGGCCATGGTTTTCCTGTCAATGCCTGAGACCTCAGTCACTGCTTTGACGGAGGCAGGGTGCTCCAAGTTGAGATTACCATCGTCAAAGACACGTGGCTTGGTTTTGCGACCTTTCTCCTTACGGAAGTAATCCAAGTGGTTGGAGGTCTGGAAAGATGGAACATCATCCGCACGTTCTTCCTGAAGCAGCCAAAATGAGGACATGAGGTGGGACAACGTGTAGGCAATGGGGCTCTTACCCACTTGGGACTTGCCAATCCAAATAACGGCGTGCTCCAGGAGGTGGGGCAAGACTGGAGCAATAACCGTGTTCAACGCCCATGGGGTGAAATCCACGAGTGTCAACGGCCAGTCACGTATGGTGTTGGCTGTGGAGCCTTGGTCGGCCATGGAGCGGAGGAACTCCTTCACCGTGCCCTTGTCCCATTTATACAAAGGTCCAGANGTGAAATCCACGAGTGTCAACGGCCAGTCACGTATGGTGTTGGCTGTGGAGCCTTGGTCGGCCATGGAGCGGAGGAACTCCTTCACCGTGCCCTTGTCCCATTTATACAAAGGTCCAGATGGATCGTTCACCTGCTCCTCGGTCCAAGAGGTGAACTGGCCGTTGGAATTATCCTCGGGCCCATGGTCACGAAGAAATTGGAAGCCTTTCCTAATGTCTTCAGTCTCCTTTGGTAGCTGTTTCGATGCAGCTCCAGGCACNTTGGAAGCCTTTCCTAATGTCTTCAGTCTCCTTTGGTAGCTGTTTCGATGCAGCTCCAGGCACGATCTTGGCATAGCGCACCTGGAATCCCCCCAAGCCTTCCAACATGTACTGAAGGGTCCGGCTACCCTCTCGGAACTGTTTCTGGTAGTCTATCTCCAAAGGTCGACCGACACTCATTCCCAGAATGGTGGAATGCCACACCCTCGCACCAGCAGTGAACCGAATGTGCTTCACGATATCCCACTTCCTGTCACCTTTCGGCACAATGAAGAGCTGCATGGTGTAGGGTGTCACGTTATTCCCCTTCACTCGGATAGGCTCCGGAAAATCCTGAT